>JARJDW010017216.1:0-19526 GCA_030264715.1 Adinopsis sp. GC000173 | reverse complement strand
ATATAGAGAGATATGAAAAGCATATTTTGTTATAATGTTGCTAGCTAGCGATATGAATGCATGACACAATTTTGCGTGAATGTTTTGTGGTTGTTATATACGCTGTTAATCCATATTTATATTTTCGAAATGTTCTCTAAAAGCTGGATTTGTTCTGGTATATTTTGTATAAATAGATACAAAACAAAATATCTTTTATTATTATTGCATTTATCTGTATTTTATTTACACAACACACAAAATCGTTACTAATAAATTTGTTTCCTATCTATTATGTTATTGGCCGTTAATAATTCTATATATGAATGTAATTTGTAATAATGGCAAACGAAAAATAAAAAGTTTGCAGGCTGAATAGTTAATTATGGTAGAATTATATATTTTTTTGTTGTTGTTTTGTATTTGCTGAACAAATAAACATATTTAATTAAAAATAAATTTTAAATTAAATATGAGGCACACACAAAACACAAAAACGTGTGCAAAATTATTGCTTTAATATCAACGAACGCTCTTTATTTTCTTCTTTGGTATATAAAGAACGCACACTATATTTTATTTTATTAATAAAGATAAAGGAATGTTTTTTTTTCGGGGCAATAAAAAAGCAAAATATGAAATTGATAAATTTAGAGAAAATAAAATTTAAAAAAATGTGGCGCCGGCGTTTTTTCGCCCATCACACCGAAAATTAATTTTGGGGTTTGAAAGCAATTTACAATATATTAAAACAAATATACATTTGGTATATGCATATAAAATCTATAATTGAAAACAGTTATTTGACGGAGCGCACACAAACGCACCATCATCATCATCATCATCATGCCTCCTATATACATCGGTGAAAAATCTCGTTGAAAAGTAAATAATAGTTACACGTACTCAATCGGTTTTAAATTAATTTCGTTGTTTGATCATGGCCATGTCAGTGGACAGTGCATGCACACACACATACGCGAGTTTGTGAAAATGAAAAACCGCTTGTAAATGTAAAACTAAGTTTTTAACATTTCAAAGCCAACAACAAATAACAACACAGTGTCATCTGTTTACTCTGCACGACTATTACTACCTACATTTATTTAAAATTACATTCATTAAACAATCAAGTTTCAACAATATAAAATTTCGTACGGTTAATTAATGATGCGAGCGGAGCATTAATCTTGGACGAGAGCGAAAAAAAAAAGCAAGTAACGTGGCCGATTCCGTGTATAAACAAGCAAACAAAAAGGATAAAGCTCGATTTCTTTGTCTGTCAGATAAATGAGAGCGTCGTTAATTGATGTGTCTAATCGCTGTCGACATGTTATCGTTCGTGTGTTCTTGAGGATTACGTTACCTGGGCTACAATCGGCCCGCAGAAGATAAACTACCGCCATCAAGTTGCTCCATTTAGAGTCGATACCCTCCACTCAAATAAGACAATAACAAGAACAATTTTAACCTCGAGGAGAAGAAAAGCGAAAAAGGATAATAGAAAAACACACACACATACACATAATACCAGCTAGTCCAGCTTAATTGAATCCGCTCGTTCGAAATTATTTATTAATTTTTTAATTAATTAAATAAAATTATTTACGTTTGATTGTTGTGGCGCAATTTTTCGATGCGATGATATAGAAAAAGGCTTTCTCCAAAATTACCATTAATTGAATTCGAATGACCATCATAGGCCACTTATTTGTCGTACGGCACACAAATAAATCCAATTTGTGTTATTGAACAATGATTAGTTCCATTAATCATCAATAAAGTGATTGTTTATTATTGGAAACGTGGTGCGCGGCGACGTCATTTTCCCCTCATTATATCGATCCAGAAAGGTGGAAAACTATGCAAATCTATATACCTATGTGTGTGTGCACTTGGGACTGTCAAGTATCACAGCGTTGGACATGGAGTGTTACAAGATATCACCATAATTTGTTGAGGCGAACGGAAGACGAACGTAGATAAATGATAGTCATTTGTAATGTAATGATGGCTGACCTACACTCTAACCGGTGATTTACTCACATCAATTCTCCACTTTATATATTTATCTCGAAAATCGTTGAGTTTTCAAATCAACTGACTAAATAAACATGCTAAATTACCCCTTGCGCGCGCTGTAACAATCTTGTTACACAAAAAATAATCTCATTATATATTTGCTTTTGCTAATGTAATATTTAATAAATAATACAAATTTATTATAAATAGATTACTCACGCTCGAATTACCAAAAAAACAACAACATTTGTTTTGAAGAGTCAAAATATGTATAAACAATATTGGTTTTATTATTTTCTACTTAGCGATATTGTTGTAGTACATTTTATTATATTTATTTTTAAGAAATTCATCTTATTTATGTCCTTCGATATTGACTAGCTATTAACTAGATATAATAAATAAACAAAGCTTAAAACTATTTTTACCTTAAGCTATCGTAACATCATCTTTTTCAACACTCACAATCTGAATTTGTCTATTATTAAGTTCCGTTTGCAATATTCTTGAAGTACGTACGCGTTATCACTACAATAAACCACTCTTCACTAACGTTACAATGAAGATCTACTAAAGATAACAGGTTTTTGTTGCATCTTTCGAGTTGTAAAGTCAGACATGCGCATCAATTTTTGTGACGTCATCGAAGCACTTACCAAAATTGCACAGCTATATCGCTAGTACCTCTTGTGTAGTGATAAGAAAAGAGTGATATATGGTAGACCGGCAATTTATATAAACGTATATTAATTAAAATGTAAGAATTAAGAAAGTTATAGTCGTGAAATCATTACAACCACTAAATAATAATATTATGCGTACTATACACATATTATTTTATGTCGACTAAAATTTGCTTATAAATATAATATCATAATATATTTATTATTTGTGTATTTCATAAATATTAATTTAATGCCGTTTTTTATTTTTACTTGCAGATCGGCTTGTGACGTCACTACACCTGTGTGAAATTTGCTTATAATAAAAGTAACGATGCATCTACGTACATCTGACCTACACTCCACTGATAAGAAAAGAATGCAGACGGTCAAAACACAACAACAATTTGAATGTAAGTTGTTTTTTATATATGAAATCATTGCAAACGCTAAATATGTAATAAAGCCGACTAAATGTATCGTGGGGTGCATTATAAAAATATTAATTTAATCTCTCTCCATGCGTAAAATTTGGAATGCGTACCTACTTCTTGCGTATAATCCAGCCAGACAACAACATAATTAAGCGTTTTTTTGTTGTTGTTTAAGAATAAAGCGCGGCGTCGTTTTTCTAGAATTTATTCGTGCAAACTTTTATTATATAATGCAACTATTAGTTCGACACATAAAATAGTATTTATTGATTTATCGATCAATACGCATAAGTCAATATCAATATTAGTCATTTGATAATCCATATTAATTGTTTAATAATCAATAATCTAAATTCAACAACAGATGCTTAGTTAAACAAGATTTATTGCGATAATAAAATGTGGATATTTTATATGAAATGTTGGCATATACTTTTAGTTGTGCATTATTGTCTATGTATACTCGTACTTACATATACTCTATTTGATTTAAATTTTAAAAGTCAAGGTATTAAATTCTGATAGCGTGCTTATTAAAAATAAATTTGAATGCATAAAAAATGTGTAATTATAGTTCGATTCATTTGTTTATTGGATTTGAAATGCATAAATTATTTAAAGCAAAGTAATAACGAAAAAAATTTTAAAATAATTGATTCGAAATTATGTTTGAGTAAATCAAATCAATAAAGCACTTAGAAATAATGGTATGGTAGGTGGAACGAGCCTGCTGAAAGGGGGTTTCGGTAGAGAGCGAGAGTGGGGGCGGCGGCGGGGGGCTTAGTAAAGCATGAGCTTAGAAAAACAAATCAAGGGAACGAATTCTCGGAAACCAATTCCAAATAACATAAATCAGGTAAATGCAAAATGCTTTTGACATGTCATAAGTCATGTGCGTTCTCTCATACTTTAATCCAAAAACGCGCAGCGCGCCATTATTAAGGTGCAATTTAATTTTAAGGGGGTAAACCAGACACTTGGATGAGAGAAAAAAACGGCGCGAAGAAGAGCCTCGGTGTGGTATTCATTCTTAAAGGCAGCGCGAAAAAAATCGGGGCAAATTTTATGTGCATTCCGATGCGACATTGTCGCACAAAATATGTGCATGTCTATACACGATAGCTCTAATCTGTATGTGTTTCTTTTTGCTCTCTTCTCTCTGCCTTTTGCGCTCTATATACGTATACGACATCGTATAACATCTACTTGACATTTTCTTCAACTTATTTTATCTATATATATATAGCCAACATGGTGGATAGGAGGAGGAAAAGAAAAACTACCGACGAAATTAGCTTGTTTCTTTTTATTTTTGCTGTGGGAATAGCCAAAAATCCCATACCGGTGTTATAATTTAATGAATATTGTCTTGCGGGTCATGTTTATCCTCTTATACGTGCAACAAATCCTATACAACAACACACACACCGCCGCCGCCAACGCGCACATCCTCTTGTTAACCAGAAAAATTTGATTTCATTAGCCGGCCGCGCCACAACGACGTGTCAACTAAGTAATTTTATCGTCGAAAATTAATTAGGTGTTAGGTTGATCCATAAATATTATAAATATTGGCATTAACATATTTTTTAAATGCATCTTTATCAAATATTATAGTGGTAGAGAGTAATATATCAAATGTTGAGCGCACATTTTTTATTATTATAAAATATTGGCTTATTACTTTTTTACTATGAAATTATTAATTAAGTATTATAATAGTAAATAATATGTCGAAGGAGATTATAAATTTCCATGCGCATATTGTTCTCTTAAAAACAATGGATAATTGCAATGAAATTCAAACGCGCAATATATGATTCTAGAATTTCTAATTTTCATTAATTAAATATTATGTTAATCCATAATGATCCGCTATTGATGTGGGCGTTTATTTTTGTTACAAAAGCTATTATTTTATTTGCTTTTTATATCTAAAATTGCTTAAAATTTAACATTTCTAATTAGCATTAAATAATTTCGTCAATAAAATATTATCTTAGTCCATGATTATTGATTTGTACGTTTATTTTTGCAATAATTATTTACATTTTGTTCAATATTTATAATTAAAATTGTTATTTTATCAACATACATAATTTCTTTTACTTTTGATACACATGATAAATTTAACAAAAAACATTTTTGATATAATTATTGTCATTCTATTCATTTTTATAATTGAAATTATTATTATTTCTCTTATTCTTGTTAAATAAGACGTATTTTTTAACAATGAACATCCAAAAGTGCAATATATGATTGTAGAATTTCTAATTTACAGTAAAACTCGAAATTTAAGATTAAGTTAATTTGATTTCGTTTGTGTGCACAGTAAAAAGCCAATAAACACTTTTTACGAGATCGTGTAATTGTCAGTTAGCAAATACTAGTATAATATTATATAGATAGGAGGAAATTCTAATTAAGTGAATTATAATTAGAGTAAATGTGCAACATTTGTGTTATAATGTTATTCAATCGCACATGTGGTATGTGCTTTTAGCATTGCGGTATTATCCACTTAATGCACTTTGTTATTTTCGAAATGCATTTTACATGCAGATGGCGAAAAAAATCCTACTTTCATTGTTGTTTCTAAACATGGGGAATATGTGTATGTGTATCCAGCGACCGAGAGGCGCGCGCGAGAGGAAAAAAATGCGGGAGCGCCGCCACCGTCCTATATATTGTACATACAGCAAGTAATGCTTTTACAAAACGCTCACTAGTGTTTGAATAATTAATACTCTCATAACCGCAAGACATTTTAATAAAAACTACGTGCTACTGCTTCAAAACTGGGCTCTGCTTGCTTGCGCGCATTAAAAATAAAAGCGTCATTCATAATTTTCTAAAAGTTGCTGGTAATTAGTAATTTCTAAGCATGTACCGTTCTCCCAGGTGGAATTAAATTAGTTCGCTTGCATGCATGTATCATAATATATCTAGCTAAACTAAAAATTAACCATATTGTTGCTGTTGCTGTTGCTGTTGCTATTGCGTTGATGAAAATAATTCGGTGGCGCTTGCTTTTTCTTCTTTTTTCCTATTTTTTTGTTCGGTAAATTCGCGGAGAGAAAACACAGCGCACAACAAGATTGCGTAAATCAAGAAAGTAATAACCATATAAGTACATTAAATTACTGGCAGTAGAACATTACCATCATTGTGTGTGTGTGTGTGTATGTTGGCAAAACATCGTACGGGCCGAACCATGTAATGTTCCTTTCTTTCTTTATCGCTTGTATATTTTCAACTTTACCACATTTACTAACCTATTATTTATTTAATCTCAAAACTACGAATATTAGTTTGCCTTTTTTCCCCATGCCATTCGCATTAAATGTATGTCTATTTAGTTGTTATTACATTACCAATTGTTTGTTGCGTTTAATAAATTGCTTTCATGTAATTTCAAAAATGGCATTTTTATTACCGAGTTATGTTGATGGAAACGTTAATTTTATACCTTGCAAATTTTTAATTTATTAAAAACGACGTTGTACAGTACGACTCGCAAAACTGTGCATTTATTATGTATGTATTTCTAACAAAAACATAAGTCGCATTAATTAACAAATAGTTAATCCAGCATCAATACAATTTTTATCAAATGCCATAAAATTCGTTCATTAAAAATGTTCTAATTGAAACTCGACAGCAATTAAAACAGTATATTTGTATGCTACATAAATTTTTAATTTAAAATAAATGTGGTTTAACTATAATGATCTGTTCAAAGAAATATAATCACAATTGTATGATTTACAAACTTTATATAAAATAAAAGTGTATTTCGATCTTAGGCCACAAACAGAAAAGTAAATTTTATCTGTTCTTGTTTAAGGTTTTAAGATTAAAATTAATCAACTTAATATTTTTCAAATATTTTTTTAAACAAAATTTGTAAATTTCCTACACCTAATTGTGATTATATTTCTATGTATTTATTTATGTTTGCATTTATTTCACTTGGGCACATTTATTCCAGTGATTTGTTGAATGGATGTAATGCTTTCATAATAAAACGTAAGTCGTGTTAATTACAAATTTGACTGGTAGTACATATACAAATGTGCCTAACAAATAACTAATCCATCATCAATAGATTTTTAAATACCATGAAATACGTTCGTTACAACGCTCCATTTGAAGCTCGATAACATTGAAAACGCAATTGTGGCTTGCAAATGTTTTTATTTAATTAAAACAACTTAATACGGTGGAGTAGAATGAGTAGATACATATATCCTAACAATTTAAAACTGGTAGAAGTTAAAACTTAAAAAATTATGCGTTTTCAACACAAATTTGAAAATTTAGTTAAGTATTAATAAACGCAATTACTAATTAAAATTGTCTAAATTTTTGCTAAAATTATTGTTTTCCTTGTTACACCTTTTTTGTGCGGCGCAATCATTAAACTAGAATAGAATGCATTTCTGCAACTTGACTTAATAGTGTAAGCGGATTAAAATTTTTAATGAGATATTGGTATAATTATTACAAATTAACTTAATGCCGAGTTAATTTTAATTATAAAATTATTCAAGCCGTAATTAATTATCTAGCTTTAGTTGCAAGCAGCAACTTTTTAAATTAAGACTTAAAAAGTTGCTCAAAAAGATTTTATGCGCTAAATTTATAATTACACAATTCCATTCAATTCAATTACTCATTTTCGTTAGTCGTCGTCTAATAAATTATTTTGCGATTGTTATCGTTTCGTATTTTAATCTAATCAGAATCGAATTGATTGTCTATTGATTGAAAATGTATGCCACCTATTTTCTAGATTAATTATGATCGTTAGCAGCCGGTTCAGTGTGAGAAGGCATCGAATAATTTTTTAAGCTTTACTTTACGTCGACTGCTCGTATAGGTGATACTCCTTGCGGACATTGGAAAAAATTATGAAAAACGTTGCGGGTTGGAAAAGCGTTTGTGTGTGTGTGTGTGTGTGTGTGTTGGAGTTGGGTTGGGTGACCGTATCATTGAACTCTCAAGATAAACTTGAAAGATTTTATGGCTCGCTCACACATACGCTACCGCATTTTCTATTATTTGAATTTATTGTATCTATCTTATACGTTGTTTTTGCCCCTTTTCTTAAATTATTTATGTATTTAGAAGAAGTTTTCAAAATAACGTGTTATTATTGCTGATTTACGGTCAGAATGCTTAAATTTTAATCGTGCAATTTCGGCCAGTTTTTGGTTAAGCGTAGCTTAGTGCATTAATTAAAGGCAATTAAACGATTATCAATTATTCACAAAATTTGCTTTCATTTCATTACAACAACGTGATTAAACAATTTTTTATTTATTCATAAATATTTAAATGGGACGCGTTAAAAAATCCAATTGTTTAAAGTTGTTCTAAATAATGCGAGTTAATTACAAATTTGATTGGAATTGGATGTAAAAATTAAACAAATATACATTTTTCAGTATAGTTTGCGCTTATTGAAAATGTGCGCTAATTAAAACTCGATGATATTTAAAAGGCAATAATTGCGGGCATCAAAACAATTACGGTTTAATAGGAGAACGAGCGCAGAGCAGAGCGGAAAGGCAAAGTGCGAAAAAAACATTGTTTCAAAAACACTTACCCGAAGTTTGAAGCAGGATTTGTAGGAAAACTCCTGAAATTGCGTAGATCAACATTGTAAATATTTTCTCTGGCACCACCATTCAAGATTTTAATCTTGAACTTTTGCACAACTTTTACGTTTCATTCTTGCACAAGTGCTCTGTAATTACAAAACAATTACATATTAATAATTCCGCATTGGCTGGCTGGTTGGATGGTTGGAGAGATGGCTTTTTTTAGTATGTAAAATCAGTTCGAGCATAAATGAATATTAAATAGTTGGTTGGATGTGGTCGAATTGTCATTGCAGGAAAAGGGATGCATTGTACTATTTGATAATTACTGTTTTCGTCCTCTCTAAATTATTGTTTTATGATAATTATGCTGGATGTAATTAAGTGCAATACACACGATTTAATTCCGAAAATTCATTTCATGCAAAAATACACAAAAAACTGAATTGGGTATAATCAACAACAAACAAAAAAAAACCATGCAGTTTAAAAAGTTTTTCTACCAACCTTTTGCATTGCAACAATTAGTAGAAATGAGTCGTAAAATGCAACAGCATAGCGACATTGAACAACCTCCCTTGATTGATGCATATGATAGAGAAAATTTTAAACGCGCGCCCGCACCGAAAATTGCGCGCAAAACATCGCAAACGCACAGACCAAAATATTGTGTGAGTGGAACGGCAGCCCGTCCGCGACGTGTCCTTATCGGCGTTCAAATACCATGTGGCGTCGAGACGCCTACCGTTGAATGTGTACCTCAAGAGAGAATGTGTAGTGGCGGTGGTGGGGGGGATAGACGCCTGCGGTCGACGCCACTACTTCAAGCTACCTGTGGGAAATTATGCGATCAAGATTGTGATTGTTGCAAGTTTCGCTTGAATTTTGCAAAATCTTTATTCTATTTTTAGCCGGTAAACAATGATTTCTAAATTAAATATTTATTTCAATTTTTTTTTTGTTTTTTGGAAAAAAATATTGCATTATATTGCAGCGTGTTTATTAATTAAAAAATAAAATAGTTAAAGTTTTATTTTAATTTGCTAATTAAAAAAGTTTACTTAACTATGCACACATGCATGTTATCATTATTTCGTAAAACAACTTTAACGAGATGTTTTTACATAAAATAAATTTGAAATCTATATTTTGTTATTGTTACAATAACTAAATATAAATTAAAAATCATATATAGTATAAATTGAAAATATAAATCAAGTTTTAATAAAAATTACGCAAAAATCGAAATTAGTTTGCTGTAAAATTCCATTAAACGAACGTTATTTTTTTTTCGTCGGACATGAAAAAGCCGAATCAATAAAAAAGTCAATTAAATTTTGCATGTACTATTTGCATATTTGATAAAAAAAATATTATTTAGGCAAAAAACGCATTTAATTATTACTGTTTATAAATAAATTTGTTAGGCAATGTTTGTTGATAATTACCACGTATGAAACGCGTGTACCTACTTTTTTCCGCTCTGTTCTAGTTCGGAACGATTAATCAAACATTGCGCTATCAATAAATAATAGAAAAGTTTTTTTTTGCTAGTTATTGTTGTCGGAGAGTTGGGAAAGTTTATGCACCAAGTACAATTTATAACTACTATGCATACAATGACAACATTTTGCATCCTTTATCCTTTAATACTGCAATATATACCAAAGCTAAAAAATGCATTTAATTCACCTTCTAGGCTTGAGGCAATCTCGTTGCATATTTGCGTTATTAAATTGCAAACCATTTATTTCGTTTACTACAAAAATACCTAACTCACTCTCTCTCTCGCTCGCTGGCGCGCTTAAACAATTTTTTATTTACACAAAACGCACGCAGAGAGCAAAATATAGAATAAAATAAAAATATTTCCCCATTTTCTATCTTATCTCATATAAGTCAAAAAATGATTTAGTGCTGCTTTTATAAGACTATTTACTTTATCGAATGTATCCACATAAAAATGCATTTGCTTGTTGCATAAACCACATAAATTTAAGAACACATATTACCCACCTATATACGAGACGGCGGAACGACAACGACGATGGTGGTTGGAAAAAATGGCACGCAAACATGAATTTGTTATTAGTATCGGTGTTGATTTGATAATAATTTAGACAAATTAGTTTTGGTAATTTGAAACAAATTGAATCAGAGCAATGTGTTTATTATGTAAAAATTATTACATTGTGACGTGTTGAAAGCAATCACAATTTTCTCCTCGTTGTGTTGTTTTTTTATGCTGCTTGTTTTTTGTGTGTGTGTGTTTCTTTCCCCCTCGACCCTGGCGCGATTTGATAAAGCAATAAAATATGTATTAAATAATCGTGTCGATTCGATGGATGAATTAAGCGTTTGTTACCCCGCCAAAAAGAAAAAAAAACGAAGGAGAAACGAAAAAATTGTATCACGCTGCGCTCTGTATACTATATCCACCTACTACAACCTTCCGTTTTTTTTTATTTCATCTTTTTTATTTTATTTTTTTCTTTTGACTGTAGAGCATAAAATTAGCTGCTTTCACAGTGTTGGAGCATGCAAGGAGCTCGTTTAGAATCTAAAAGGAAATGACTAAGGTGTCTCTACAACTTACACCATTAGGAAAACTTCTATGCTAACTTTTTTTGCGCTTGGACTCCATCCATTCTTAACATCAACTGCTCTTTCTCATCGCCGACTCGAGCGAGAAAGCAAGTAAAAAAATTCAGTCTTGTTACACATACATAGCTATACCTACATACAATAAATTCACATTGCTATTTTGCTTATTAATACAACAATCATAGTTCAATTAACAACATAATTTATAATTTTACCAGTAAGTTTTTTTACGAATCTAGGCAGCAATTTTTCTTGACATAAATCCCTCTTTCTTATTGGCGACTCGAGTGAAAAAGCAAAAAAATGCATCGTTACTTGTTTACTAATGTAACAATCAAATTTCAATTGACTCATTAACAATGTAATTTTAGCTGCTTTACGAGCTTAGGTAGCAAAAAAAGGTGTGAGTCTATAAAATGTTATTTTAACCAGTGCATTAACTTCTGTAAAGCTAATAAGTCTTGCAACATTGCTATTTGTTTATTAATGCAAAAATCATATTTCAATTAACTTATTAACAATGTCATTTTACATACTAAGCTTTTTACGAGCAAAAAAAAGGTGTGAGTCCTATAAAAAGCCATTTCAACAAACGCATTAATTTCTATAAAACTAATAAGTTGAATTTAATTTGTTGTAAGTGTGTGTGCGCGCCGGGCAATAATATTTTTAACTATTACTAATATACATCTGGGTCAGTGTGAGATTGTAATCTTAACGACACATTAATGGATTCATAAATTATGTGCGCGAATTCAAATCAAAATTTAATTGATCTTTCTCACTCGGCGCGCTTTTAATCCATCCAGTGCGCCTTCGCCGCCGCCGGTTTGATAAATGAAGAAACAGAATGCAAAGTGCATAAAAATGCACGTTTTATTTGGACGAGCAATTTCGCGCAGCATAAATTCTAACGTCACGGACGGATATTTTTATTTCCAGCCAGTAATTTACCGACTCCACTCTACACTTTTAGGTGTATATGCACCCCAAACCGACCGACCTTTCCTCCTCCTCGTGCTCGATGTTTTGCGTCTCTATTCACCACCACCACCGCTGCCCGTGCCCCGTTTTTTTTCGCAGCGCGCCGGTTTTGTTTAAGTGGAATCCTCAAGATAAATGCGTTCGTGTAAACACACTATTCGAGAATCATACATATGTAATAAGGAAACGGCATATTCCAGCCCCCCAATCTCTTTACAATTCAATGCTATGAATTTTTTATCATCCAGTATAGATAGATACGAGTGCGCTAATAATCGGTGGATGATTTTTTTTCGCGGTGATGAAGGAAACGAAGAAGAAGGGCGTTTGTATCGAGGCGACGATCGCGCAATGTGAAAGGGTGGTGAGCAGAAGAGAGGAAGCATTGTCAGCTATCTAGAAGTTGAACTCGTCGTAGTTATCGCAATCGCGATAACAGTTAAAATTATAAATTTTGGCTGACTGTGTATTTAGATACCGACGACGATTATATAGAGAGAAATTTACGCTTTATACGTTCCCTATATTGCAAAGACTGTACGATAAGCCAAAACGATATTAATTTATAATTTAAATGGATTACGGCGAAATGGGAAAAATCCAGAATCCAGATCCCATCGTGGTGGTAACATAAATGTTTCCATGTGTGTGTGTGGTTTTTTGGCGTACTTGCGCTCTAAATTAGCAAATTTAATTTATAATTGAAATGTGGAGGCGGAAAAATCTTTAATCCGTAGGCGAGTACACACACACACACATAAGGAAAGGAGAGAAGAAGATGAAGAAGATGAAGAAGAAAAAACGCGCGTCCTCGTCTCAAGCAGGAACTTTTTTAAGGATTCCATCCGGCTTGAATACTACAATAGTTTAGAGAGGCAAAGTTTTTCATTTCCTTCTTGTTCAAAGTTTAATGCATAATGCAAAGACATTTTGAGTTGATCCATAATATGCACCGGTCAAGCTTTTTTTTTTCAATATTCTCAATAGATGGCATGATAGAAATCGGTTTCAATTTCCTCTACCAAAAAAATAAAACGGCAAATATTCATTCTTATTTATTTATACACATACACACAAGTTTGTTTTGCGATTTTAGTTCCATATGCCTAATAGGTTGCTTTACGAGTCTAGATAGCTAAAAATGATGCGAGTCTATAAAAACTTATTTTAACAATTTATTGTTACGTAATAAAGTTTAATAATTATTGGACTTTGTTAACTTTTATTCGCAAAATAACCGGCAAATATTCATTCTTATTTATTTATACACATACACACAAGTTTGTTTTGTGGTTTCAGTTCGATATGCCTAGTAGGTTGCTTTACGAGCCTAGGTAGATAAAAATGATGCGAGTCTATAAAAACTTATTTTAACAAGCACAATCATTTGTATAAAGCTAATAAGTTTAATTTAATTTATTGTAAGGTAATAAAGTTTAATAATTATTGGACTTTCTTAAATTTTATTCGCAAAATAACCAGTAAATATTCATTCTTATCTATTTATATACATACACACAAGTTTGTTTTGCAGTTCTAATTTAATATGCCTATGCTTTACGAGTCTAGGTAGCTAAAATTGATGCGAGTCTATAAAAACTTATTTTAACAATTTATTGTAACGTAATAAAGTTTAATAATTATTGGACTTTGTTAACTTTTATTCACAAAATAACCAGCAAATATTCATTCTTATATATTTATACTCATACAAGCTTGTTTTGCGGTTCTAATTCAATATGCATTGTAAATCTACATCTATGTAGCGCGTACACGGTTGCCTGGGGTTCAATCATAAACCATCCCCCGCAATATATGTGACACATCATCTAGCAACGTTATGTGTACATACATACATACCGGACAACATCACCGACCATATGCCATTTAGCGAAAATAAATTTAATCTTTGTTAAAGCCGGATGAAAAAATCACACAGCGATATTAAATTTTTTTTTTATAATATACACAAAAAAAATCAAGCGCCGTCGGAGTATTTGTACAATATGTATATGTAGTTAGCTATTAATACATTTTTTTTCTTTTGTGCACGCATTACAATGTAACGTTATTAATTATAGACGTAATTGTTTGTGCTAGCACAGAGCAAATTTGATGTTCGAGGTTGGTACGTACGTGTGTTAATACGAAACAATCCCCACAACAGTCTTACAGGTATTAATAGTTTCATTAAGTAATTGCCACTTTAGTGAGCGGCGGCTTAGTAGTGTACTTTCAGCGATAGGGGGATGCATTATAGAAAATCTAATAAAGCATCGTTTGATTTAATTTGAAAAGCTTATTATGTAATTGGGGCTTAATCCATAAAAATAACTTTAGCGCACGCGGATAAAAAATTGCCGACTCCTCGTTTCTTTTTTTATACGTTGTTGTTGCTCGTGTTGTTGTTGTTTGTTGGCTCGCTTTTTTACCGCGCGGCTGTTAATGTGGGAAAAGGCAAAAAATACGTTTTGTTAGTAATTAGAAAAATACTTTGCATAAATTTGCGAGCGTTTTGTAGCGCGCGGCTATATATCTAAATTTACTTTGCAAATAAATTAAAATCAAAATTATTTCTTTTTTCCGGACGGCGCGGAAAGTTTTACGTCGAAATAATTTGCATCAATAATGTATATATTTTTTCGCTGCAATAAATTAAGAAAATAATACCAGTCGAGTTATAAAGAATCGAAAATATAGGCTTGGTTTTATACTTATTATACATAAATATTATCGAGGAGAAAAATTTACTACAACGCGCTAAACTTTTTTATTTACATTACATTTATTTAATCGAAATTTTATTACTAAATTTCCTAGAATCAAAATTATTTTTAGCTGGAACTAAGTACTGTCGACATGCTTTGCATTAAAATTATTATTTATTGTCAATAAAGCTTTACTACAGCAAAAATGCCACTTTATTATCATGGTTTAAATGAATTATTGTGATGCATTTATTTAATCGAATTTCGATAAAATTCAATTAATAAATTGTCTATATTTCAATTGATTTTCGGCAAACAAAGCTTTTTCGAAATAATTCGCAACAATAATTCGCTATAAGTTACAAAAATACCACTTTATTAATAGTACTGTTAGAAGAGGGTCTTTAAAAATTAAAAATTGTTTCGTTTTTTAGTTGCATCGGTAATTCGCTGCAAAAAAACTAAGAAAATGACATCAAAGTTTTACTCGAATATTATCAATAAAATTTTACGCAGTAAAAATACCACTTTATTATTAATGCATTTATTACCTTTAATCATTATTGGCAATCAACATTTTACTCAAATAAATTGAGAAAATAGCATCTCTAATATTATCAGTAAAATTTTACTACACAGCAAAAATAGCATTTTATTAGCATTATTTAAATAAAATATTAATCAGTGCATTTATTTAATCGAACGACTGCAATAAAAAGGCGCCTTTTATTAGCAAAATTAAATTAATAAATTATTGCACGAATAGCGAAAAATGTTGTAATATTTGTTTATTAGAGGAATAAAAATTGTTGCAGTTTTATTTTTAGCACACTTTATGGCAACTTAAACAAATAGATATAAAAATATTGCGTTCGAGAAAATGTTTTTTGTATGTGTTTTTTTTTTTGGTGACATACACACAATAACAACAATTTATTTGTAATCCAAGAAATAAAAATAAAACAACGCGTTAGTATAATAAATGCGCTGCATGTACAATATAATAAATTAAAACCATCTATGAAATTATGTTAATATTAATGATAAATGTTTAAACATAAATAAAACGACAATGTACAAACGTGTGTCCATTTAGGACGTGACTTATAAAACATCCTATATCACTTTTGTAACATGGCGCTGTGTCGGTTGTTTAATTTATTTAAATTAATAACAAATAATCATGCAAAAAAATGGTATAAATCTACAATAGTTTGGTCGAAATATTTGTTATATTGTACATATGCGTTATTACCTAAACAAATTATTTATGTAAACATGTGATTATTATCAATTTGTATTCATTCATTGTATTTTATTACGTCACGTGAAAAAAAAACGGCAGCCGCGTTGAAATATTAAAATAATAAAAAAACATTGCATTACATGTGGATGTAGTAGGTATGTAAAATGTAATGCCTTGTTGGCGTTGTAATGTTTTAGTTATTAATAAAGGTGTGCGCGTTAAGGAGACTTTGCAGCGCACGCCGTCATCGTCGTCGTCGTCGTCGTTATATAAAGTAAACTTTTAACAAATTTACTTAATTTACTACAATGTCAAATGTAGTAAGTAGTTGTTACTTTACTGTTCTAGGTCGTTACGTCAATATTAGCTCTTGTTCTCTCTCCTCTTCTCACTCGCAAATAAAGCTCTCATTTTGAGATTATCATAAAATCCATTTTCCAAACCAGAAATTATATTGACTTTACAACCGTAATTATATGTAATAAATTTATCCGCATTTCAAATATTTGATAATCGTCGATAAATTGTTATTTCGTCGACTTTCACTTGCCGTCGATCGAGTTTGCACAATTAAATATAACGCGGCGCGCAAAAAAGTCAGCGCGCGAGTTAATTACAAGTTTCAGCATCGTTGATAAATCAATTAATTTGTATAGGAATTATTAATTTATACGTTCGATTTCAAATAGAAATTGATAGAGAAATAACTGCTAAATATAAATTTCAGGCAGGCAGCTGTGTTTAATTGAGATATATTTAGAAAGCACAATAAAAGCGAATCTTTGTTAATTACACAACAACTAGCAATTTTCCCAATTAACTCAAGTTTTATTACAATAAGTAAACATAAATTATTGGTTATGTACATACATTACGAATATCTAAGTGTTGTTGCATTTTTAATAAAATGAAACATTTACACTTGTAACACAAGTAATTCACGTAACAAGCAAAAAAATGATTCGTATAGCGATTTAAAGCAATATGAGACTTTCAATTTAAGTGCAAATTGTTCAATTCTGTCTTTGGATTAATATATTTAATTTGCGTTTAAATTACGCATAATAAACGCCTCGGAAAACGAATGATTTATTGAAATTTTGTTGTTACAATAAACATTTACACTGTATATAATGAGCAACGTGTAACACAAGTAATTCACGTAACTAGCAAAAATTATTCGTAGTTATGGAAATTAAGGTCAAACTTTTGATTTAAATTGTTTCCTCTATCTTTAATTTGCGTTTTACATATAATGAACGCCTCGGAATACGAGTAGGTATTTTATGTAACCACCAAAACAGATTAGGCAAAATGAATTAGTATAGCGAGCTATGACTAAAATTAAAGTAATAGGTCTCGTTCAGGATGATGAAAATGAAGGTCAAGCTTTCGATTTAAGTGCAAATTGTTCAATTAGTCGTTAGATTAATTTGTGTTTTTATGCCAATTTGCCATCATTGCTCTGATTTGTTGCTTTGAAATCATCAAATATATTCACAGTTCTACGAACATTGTAATAGACACCAAACATTTTTCCAGGAAATCTTTATACATAATAGAATACGAGATGGAAGTGAAAGAATGTTTCAGCGTTCATTCAGGAGAATTATTTTAATAAAGCAGTACACACTTATTCTCACTACACATTTATTTAATGATTAGACATTAGTTTCTTTTATCGAATTCTGAATTGTATATAAAAATATACTATTCTCAGTAGTTTTATATCCAAGAAATTGGGTTGTACCCATTGAGACTTTAAAATTAAACCGAACTTTAGAGAATAAATACAAAATTGTGTACTAAATTTAAATTTTAACACTAAATTCGTGTTAATTTCTCTTTTTAATGTACAGGGTGGTTAAGACTTTTATTTTGCATCAGAGTTGACGTAAAAATATACCAAACGTAGAAATGTAGCTGGAGGTATTGATCGGCGTTAATATAGATAAAAATATAAATAAACATCTTTATGAATTTGTGACGCTTTTTCCAGATTGGTATTGAGTAATCTGCAAAAAATGAACTACAAATGGTAAATTTGATTTTGGTGCGATAATAGATAAATGCTTACGGATTAGTATAGGGATGATACGTGTAAATTGGAAACAATATTTTGTGGTGGTCGATTTAAAATAACAATGCACATCCAGTAAACAAAACGTTTCAATCTTTTTTTTTCATTTTTTTGATGCTGCATAAATCGAATGAAACAGAATTGCTTTTCTCAGATAATGTTTGATATATGTCCGTAAATTTATAGTGCGAATTGCAAACGTATTTATGCACAACAAAAAAAACATGTGTTGTAATAAAATTGCGACGTTAAAACTAATCAATAATTTACCAGGTATACATATTTTTTTGATATATTCATGATTGTGTTAAAAGTTGCAGCAGCGGCGTTCATGTTGCACACAGTAAAGTAAGCGCTAAAATAGCGTACAACAAAGTTTTTCATAAACAGCAGCAGCATTTTCCTACTACCTTGTAAAATATTATTTAACATAAAAACAACACGCCGAAACATTTCAACTAACATATTGTAACAAATTAATATCTTGTCAGCGATAAAAATTGCTTTAATTAAAAATGTTTTATTAGCATCAAATTGAATTAATATATTTACAACGGCAATTGCTTCGTCATCGCCTCAAACAATGCGCCTCATACTTTATATTTAATAAATTGCGCTAATTAGCCGCCATAGTAATACCGGTGTAGAGTAAGGAAAAAAATACGTTTTCTGATATGTTGATTTGGACGAATTAAGCTTCGTAGAGACTTGAGCATTTTTGTGCGAACGAACAGTTTGCGCACACGAATGCTCAAGTCTAGATGTGTTGATTTTGTACGCACGTACACTCTGAGCGCCGTTTCGCACGAAAATCGTTTGATGTACTGACGGATCGCGTTCGTGCGCGCAAAAATGCTCAAGTCTGTACGAAGTTTTATAATAATAAAGAGTAGGTATATAGAGAAGTAAGTTGCTTATTTCGTAGATGATTCAAGTTCACCTGAGTTTGTATTGGGATATTGTTGTACATTTAATAAAAGTCAAATAATAAAAATAATACGTAGGTAACAGCTAAATATATTCCACTTTTACATAGTGCCTTAAATGAGTTAATTATTAACAATAATCTACAAAAATGCCCCTCATACTTTATAAATAACTTGCAAAAAAAAATTCGTTGTCTGATGTTGATTTGAACGAATTCACCCTATGTTTATTATAATAATAAAGTGTATATAGAGAAATATTTCCTGAAACT
>JARJDW010017213.1:0-10051 GCA_030264715.1 Adinopsis sp. GC000173 | reverse complement strand
TTTCGCGTGTACGGCCATTGGGTGAAGAAGGGCGAAGGGCAGAATCGCGCCGCGTTATTCGAAAACCAACCGAAAACCGAGCTGAAGAACATCTACGTTACCAATCTGACAACAAGATAATAGTGATTGTAGCTAAAAACTCTCCTCATCTCTCTAGAATTTAATTTATTCCCATATTATTTAGTAAATATTATGTCGATTATGATGATTTGCAATGGTGCGACACTAAAATTTAATAAAATTTGTTAATAATAAACAAGTAAGTAAATAAGGTCGTCGTACATACACACAACACAACGAGCAGCCAGCCTAGTCATCATCGCATCGAATAAATAATATAAACGCGTTTGTTGTGCTCTGCGCGCATTGCGTTCGCGCACCACAAGTACATTACAGGTGTAAGAGTGGTGGTAGCACAACATGAAACGATGGAATGGGGATTCAAATGAGTGCAAGCGAGATAGTGTGTGTGGTAAACGCGCTCATGTGACACGCAGCAAGTAAAGCAGAGGCAAAGCCAGTCAGCCAGCCACACATACAAGTTTTAACGTCGTGTTGTGTGTTGTGTATAGTATAGCGCGTGTGTGTGTACGTACGTACCGACTCGCCGCCGCGTTGCAACCCAGCACAGCAGCGCACAGCACACATCAATTATTGCTGTTGCTGCGCTGCGCGCTTTCACCTTAAACGGTTCGCCATCATTGTGCATTAGAATAGTGTGTTTGTATGTGCGAAATAAATAAGCAAATAGCGGATTTACAGCCAGGCAGGTCGCCGTAGAGAAACAAAAGAATGATTAGGGCGTGAATTAGCGTTACGTCACGCGCGCAAAGCGCTCCGGCGATTGGTCGATACGCCCGTGCTAACACGTGATGCTTCTGCTTGCTGCTGCTGTGAAGCGAGACCGCGACGACGACGACCGGGTGCCGCTACAGCTACTACAACACGAGCACGAACATTGAAACTAAACTAAAAATCAACACCGAATAATTTGTTGATTGTTTGATTTTTAATTTGATTTGATACCAAAATTCCCCCCGCCGCAGCGATGATGCGAATGTTTTTTTGAGGAAAGCGAATCAAGCGTCAACAAAACAAGGCGAAGAGACAAAACGTGTGTGTGTATCATTTGTTTTCCCATCATCATCAATTGTTGCTGCACGGAGAAACAAGCGAAAAGCGAGTGAGTATTTCTACGTTGCGTAGTTGCTTATTTATAAAAGTGGTACAAACACACACACACACTCACAACATGTACACGGGGAATGACGTCGGCTGTACATAATGCGAAATTGGCGTGTGTGTTATATATATATATGTATACATATATGTATTGTGTGTATGTGTGTAGTTGTTTTTTTTGCCTTTCAACTCTCTCTGTATGTATGTATTCGCCATCTCTCATAAGCCGTTACAGCCACGTTCTCCCTTAATTCCAGCTCGTGGTATTGAATTACAGCGTTGCCACATTGCACTAAAACAGCGCACGTAAATGGTAAAACATGCAACTGGCCAAGTGATTTTACTGCAATTTATTAGCGACAATACGCACAAATTCGCTAATTGATTGGTAATTTTGATTGTGCAAGTTCGGTTCATTGCAACTGCTTTGCGTGCGTGTTATGATGGTTCCAATGTGGCAACGTCGACGTCGTACGGTCAATGCAGCCAGGTGGCCGGGTACACGCGGTCCAAAATCGCTCGCACACAATTCTGGCTCTTAAGCATTGCTGTGTTAAAGCATAACGCGTGGGTCATGTTTGCCGATGCGAGCACGACGCCGCCCGAACGAACACGTGCATATGCCACGTGGAGTGGGGCGCGGTGCATTATTTTTCAATTAATTAATATTATTATTACTATTGGAGGACTACTTATTACTATTACACTACTATATATTATTTGTATATGCAGATATTGTGTTATCATGAGCTTGGAAACGCTGCTGGAAGCGGCGCGCTACATCGAGCTGCAGGAGATCAAGCAAAAGCAAGCGTCGCCTCCAAATACGACTGCCAAACCAGCAACGCCACTTCAAATACGCTCCAATGTTACTAGTAAGCCACCACAACAACAACAACAACAACCATTACAACAAGGAGGTTAGAATTATACATTTTGTGCATGCTTGGTTGCCTATATAATATATAAAATAACATAACTAACATTGCAGATGTAAGCACGCAGAATATTGCAAATCCAGCAGTAATAACAACAACAACGCCGCCGATTATTAATAATAATGGTACGACCACGACCACAACAACAACAACGGCATTTTTGAGCAATCGATTGAAGAACGTGCAGGCGGCGCAGCGTATGATCAATAACAGCTTCGATATCATCAATCCGCTGATCATCGACGAGGCGGGCGAGGCGCGACGCAAACAACCGCCGTTGGTGTTTCGCTCGGGGACGCGCGAGGTGCACAATAAGCTGGAAAAACATCGTCGCGCACATCTAAAAGTACAATTAATTAGTTTCGCAGCTAGAAAAGTAATTTTACTTCATTATTAATTGTAGGAATGCTTTGATATGTTGAAAAAGCAACTTCCCGCCGCCGATGAGAAGAAGACGAGCAATTTGAACATACTACACTCGGCGATCAAGTGCATACAAACGTTAAAGAAAGAGGAACGCGAATTGGAGCACTTAATGGAAAGGTTAGCACGCGAAAAAATTGCCTTTCAGCAAAAACTGGCCGTGCTAAAGAAGGACGTCTCGTCGTTATGCGATTGCGTCGATGCGGTGGCGATCATGCCGGACGTGATTGGCGGCGTCGATGTATCCACCGTGCACAATATCGAGCACGAAGAGTTGATTATAAAAGAAGAAGAAGTTATCGTTGATGATTTGAATTCACACAATCACCATCATCCGCAACTGATCGTCGAAGAGAATGGTGATACGGTTGGTGGTAATCTGCTGGCGATAACGACGCAACAGCATCCAGCAAAGGACGTGCAAGTATCGATTGGCAATGTGCTGAAATTGGGAAAGGCGACGATTCCGGTCGTTGCTGCCAATGCCGTACCAACGCCGACGCAAGCAATCAATGGAACGAGCAACAACAAAGACGTACGTAGAGTATTTATGCTAGTTACGCTAATCGATTGTTTTAGCTAGGCACACAAGCGATGGCAAAAAGAGAATTGCAATTGTTTTGAATTGAAAACACACAGACGCAGATGATGATGATGTTGAAGTCCTATTGTAATAATAATAATATTCAATGCCGAATACTAAACATTATAGTTATAGTATGATAAATTATTAATTAAAAATATTATAATTCTTTTAAAATGCATTTGAAAACATTTCAATTCAAAAACTTGTGGCAAATTGAAATCAAAGAAATTTAAAAGTGATATCAGACAAAAACTAAAGTTTATTTTAAAGTACCGTGCTATACAGTCACAAAATATATTATTCTTGAAAATTTGTAGCAAATACAACGCAGAAATGTTAATATAAGACAAAACAAAAAACTAAAACGAATGAGAATGTGTAAAATACTCAATTTTTTAACCAAAAAAAGGCAATATCTCCACTTCTTAGTAGTTTTTTGGTTAATTAATGCATTAAATTTGTCCCGAGTTTGGCAATGTTGCCTTGAAAAGCAGTAAAATCACTGGAAAAACAATGTATCACATGTTGTAGTACATTATTTGTCTCTAATGAAACCTTGAACTTTAATCTATTCTACGTTATTTCCAACAAAACTCACCTGGAAAGAGAGATACTGCTTTTTTAGGTTAGGACCTTAGCATTGTCTTGAATAATTGAAATTTGCAATGTATAAATTACTTACAATGTTTGACGGACATCCTCAATTCATGTGAAATCAAATGATGAAATTGGGAGTAATTTCCAAGATATGAAATAGGCAAGAAGGAAATGTACCACTCTTATAAATCACAGTTAGTTGTAACAGAGAGTTAATTAATAATAACAAAATGACTATTACTTGGAATCTTGCAAATAATTGTTAATTGCATTTTTAAGTCAGATCAGAGCACACTTGATAAATTATTCACACAGTTGGGTTAGAAAACACTCTGTCATGGCGTGAAATTACTAAATTTGTGAAATAAACGTTAAAAGCTGCATTTAATGATGAATTTAAATTTGTGAAATTAGTTTACAATCAATACTATATTGAGAAAGGCAGGAAAGCAATTTAAAATGTAAAAAATACTCACATTTAACAGAGATTGTTCGTAATTTCTAGGAAAAAGAAATTAAAGAATTCTGTTTTTTTAAGTCAGATCAGAGCACACTTGACAATTACTAAATTTGTGAAAGAAAATGTTAAAAGCTGCGTTTGTAAGTTTGTAAGGTTAGTTTTACAATCAATTATGTATTATTGGGTGAATTGGAAGGAAATGAACAGTTTATAATGTGAAAAAATTACTCACATTTCACAGAGAAAAGCAATTCTACCTAAACAAACAAATATTAAATGTCAAAAGCAAAGCAGACTATGATTTTTGACAAAAATTAATTGATTTGTAAATGTAAATGAAGAGGTGTGATAATAAGCTTCTGATTTTGAAGGTCTTGAGCTATATTTTGACTTCTACATGACTGAGAAGATGATTGGGTTTGAGGTTAAGTTTGATGACCATGTAAAAGTCATCTTAAAGCCGAAAATATTACTCGAAACGTCAGAATGAGTATATTTTGTGCTTCTACATGTTCATTCAACTCAACCCTGACTGAGAAAATCATTGCAAGTTTTAATTTAATTGATTTATCATGTTTTTTTTTTGTAGAATGTGGTGCCGCAAACGACGCAAGTCCAAACCGCCGCCCTCTCCGTGCTCCCCATCGGCTACCAAATGAACCAGGGCCTCGTCCTCCAAAAAGTCATCATGCCGAAGAACATCGGCGACTTCACACAATTGGTCTCCAGTCCACCGGTCGCCCATTTCATCGCCACGACACCGCAACAGCTCGAGGGCAAGGTGGTGCCGATTGTGAATGCGCAGTACGTCGTCAAGCCGCTGGTGGTCGTCAGCACGCCGTCGCGGCCCAGCTAACGCGCAGTCCATGCCGCTGCCGCTGCTGTACTACCACCCTTACCACCCTTACTATTACACAACCCACCCCACAACCAATCAAATATTTGTATTAATTAGCAAAACAAAAACCTAAATGTAAATAATTTATTTGGTATGATGATGATGGCAGAATGCTGCGACGGAGAGACTTTATATAAATAGAAATATTATATTATATATATATATATATATATATTGTGTATGGATGATAATATGGATCGCAAGTAGTGATATGATATGAGTATGTATGGGAATTTAATTAATTTTATTATTTATATTCGATTCATAGGCAAAAAAAACAGGTATTTTCAGTTTTTTTTCTTCATCTACATTACATTATTATTATTATTATTATTATATAATAGATAGAATGCATATATAATTTTTATTATTTTCTATTTAATTTAATTTAATTTAATTAATTCAACAAAACAATATGGATAAAGAATAATGTATTAAAAGTGATATATATATGTAAAAAAATATGATGATTATTGATGATAAATGATAAGAAACATCAGCAAGACAGATCTCCATTTTACGTGTGTTATTTTATTAATAATAATAATATAATAGTTTTGTGTGACAGTGAGAGAGAGCGAGAGAAAGAGAGAAAGAGAGAGAAAAGCAATCAATCGATTAATTATTAATTTTTTCTTTTTTTGTTTTAGTGAGATTATTGATGTGAGTCGGACGAGAATTTGCCAACATCATTGTCAGTCTACAAGAACACACGGAAACAGCTTTAAACTAAGAATATCGTTAGTAGTAGGAGAAAAAGGGGGTGCATGTGGATTATTATAGTTAAATTTGTTAAAAATCAATTTGTTGGATGGCCTAATGTCTAGTAAAAAGGCTACAAGTGGACAATACCAGCAAAAAGTTAAATTTTTGGTATAATATATCGTACTTTAAGTAGTTGCATTTATAAACGTACAAATACTTAACTTTTTGGCTTTGTTTTTTAAGTGCTTGTTTAGATTGACAATCCAACAAGCTGTCAGAGCAACAATTTAAACGGTAAAATGCTATTTTTGCCTTAGCTTCCATTAACCAGTCAATAATGCTGCTAAAATGTTAAGTGTTTGGTATATCGTACCTTAAGTAGTTGTTTAGATTCTGGCTGCAACAAGCTATGAAATAATCAAAAATTAGCAATCAATGTCTGGTTTTGCTCTACTGTTCAGAAAATAAGTACAACCTTGGAAAATTACAAGACAATGCCAAATACTTAACTTTTTGGCGCTGTTTTTAAGTGCTTCTTTAGATTCATAATCCGACAAGCTGTGAGAGCAACAATTTAACCGGCAAAATGCTATTTTTGCTCTACTTTCCATTAATTAGTCAATAATGCTAAAAGGTTTAAGTAGTTGTTTAGATTCAGGCTCCAACAAGCTATGAAATATTCAAAAAATAGCAATCAATGTTTAGTTTTGCTCTACTGTCCAGTAAAAAAGTACAAATATGAAAAATTACAAGACAGTGTCAAATACTTAGCTTTTTGGCACCGCATTTTAACTGGTTTTTGTTCCAACAAGCTATGAGATCAATAATGTAATGCAAGATAGTTAAGTGTTTGATATATCGTACTTTAAGTAGTTGTTTCGATTCAGACTTCTAAGAAGCTATGCGATAATAAACAATTATGGTTTATGTGGATCAATACAAGCCATTACCAAATACTTAACATTTTGGCAGCATATTTTAAGTGTGGTTGTGTCGAATTCACAATCCAACAAGCTGTGACATCAAAAATTTAACCGGGACAATGTCTAATGTCTGTTTTTGGCTCGAATTAACAGTGAACACAATAATTTTAGTCAATTCTTGGAAAACTTAAAACCTTTCTTGTTTAACTTGTTCACATGTGCCCACTTTTTCTCTTCTCTTTTCATTATTAGTGCAAGATTATGGCGATGACGAAGATGTTGGCAAGTTCGACATTGTCCGACGACCAATTGACAATTTTTTATTTTTTATTTAGCTGTTTCTACTACTACTTTATATATAATACCTTACGTAAGATTTAATAATTTTTTTTTTTGTTATCCCCCGCTATTCCCAGCCACCGTTTTATTTTAATTATTGTATCAATATTATAATTATTATTATTATTATTATTTAATCGATCATATGGCAAAAAATATTGTATATAATACAAAAATATGAAAAAAAAAATGATTCAGAATGCAAAACAAAAAAACTATATAAATGTTTATTTTAAAATTGTACATATACAAAAAATATAAATGAAAAAAAAAACAAAATACAAAATGAAATGTGTGAATCAAATTGCGCTCTACCTTACTACATACTCCCATTTCATTTCATTTCATTTCTAGCAATGAAAAAAATAACTTAATTGCTGTGCTGCAACGTAACATGTAATTATTCGTAATTAATTTGTTTCAATTCATGTAATAATCATTTCAATGTTAACGATTCGTTGGTTTTTTTGCTGGTTGAGATGCAAATCAATCATAAAAGGAGCAAAAAAATGTGAGTTTTGGGCGAAAAAATTGTTTACAAATCGCGCTTAATCGATTTTAAATTAAACCGATTAATTTTGACTGTTTTTTTATACTAAAAAATGATGAAATTTGTGTTTTTGTCAAAGAAATATTAATTTTGGCCTTTCCAATGAATTTTTGAAAGTTGTGACAATGTTTTATATAGTTTTTAACGTTGAAAAACATGAAATGATTGTAAAAATATTGATTGGACTTTAATTTTTCTACATTTTCAGACGACCTTCAACAACACGAATTTTTAATTTCGTTTCTTTCTAAATTGATAGAACGCAATTTAACATGATTTTTGGAAAAAGTTCAAAACTTCCAGGTGGCGATAACAGTCGTAAGTTTTAAAAAAAAAATACTTTTGCAAGTTTATTGCTCCAATTTGAAGTATTATACAATTGTTTTTTACTTTTTACTGACCGCGATAAAAAGTGCAATATTTGCAATTTGTGTTGATGGCACAATTTTCAACAAGCTGATTGTGCGAAAAAAAAAAACAAACAATTTGACAATTATTTATTTATATGAGCGAAAAACGTATTAAATATGTGAAAATCTCAAACTTTTCAAACGTCCCTCGTATATTATAGTATGATAAGATAGGTAATGTAACGTAGCGCAGTCGCACTTACTTGCACTACTACTAGGTATTACTCACTAGTAGAGATATATATTATTAATTGTAAATAGACAAACATACATATTTTTTATAAGATTGCTTCGCTTGTTTTATGATCATGTGAGCGTTCGTGTGCGATTAGTGAAATCGGATGGAGCGAAGGTCGCGCGCACCAGCCAGCCAGCCAGCAGTAGTATTTGTTTGGGTCTGCTATTAGCTAGTGTCTTGCATCATTCGCTGTTCGAAAGTGCTCCCGTTCACACATCAAACTATCAACATAATACAACATTATGGTCGCTGTCGATCAGATATATGAGGCATTAAATAGCCGATTAAGACGCGAAGATATCGTCGAATTGCAGGCGTGGAACAAGAAGCAGCCGCATCTGCCACAATGTAAAGGTGAGTAATGAGTGCATTGTTTGTTTTTTATGTGCACGGCTACAATTTAAACATGTTTTGTTCAATATAAGTTGCATATTTTCGATGTTACAAAAATTTATTACGACTTATAATTGATATTATTGTGCAACGCGAGATAAAATCTGCATTATATATATATAATAATGATTAGATTTTCAAACAAACATGTTTTTGTGTCTAGCATTTCGTGTGTTGTAAAGGTTGCATATCTATGAATGTTATTTATGATGTAAATTATGTGAAACGTGATGAAAGAAGCAGAAAGATGTGGTCTAGCAATAATAATTTTTTGCAAAAATGCTTACTAATTACTAATAATACGTATTACGAAATGGAAAATAAAACAAGTTGTTTTTTTGTTTGTAAATATACAATAATTATGCGAACGATTCACAAAGAGAATACCATGCGTGTGTTATTCTCCTTCTTGATGGTCTCGTTCTGACGTCACATACACAGATAGTGAACGAGACCAAGCGCTTCATCCGCTCTGGTCTCGCTGTGACGTCACAACAAGACCAACATGTTTTTCTACGTTTCTTCGCGCTTTTCTCGATATTTCTGCATGCAAACGCACAGAAACGTGGTATAACGTCACACAAATTCGCATAAAAACAAGAGAAGAATGAAAAATTTGAGAAAGACTCGCAAAACACAAGCGAGAAGCAGAAAAACGCGAATAAAATATAGAAGATCGACAAATTATATATATTTTTCTTTGTTTTGCAGAGATTCATTTAATCGCAGCGCTTCATGGTAGTGATTATAATGTGGAGAAAGCCAAACGTGCCATCGACAATTTCGTCACCGTGCGCAGTTTGTGTCCGGAGCTGTTCGCCGATCGCGATCCGTGCAGTCCGAAGCTGGAAATATGCTCTCGCACCGTGTAAGCAAGCAACAAAAACAAAAATTCATTCGCAAACTGATTATTTTTTAAATTTGTAGAATGATGGCGGCGATGCCGCAACGCACACCCGAAGGCCATGCCATCTTCTACGCCCGCCTCATCGATCCCAACCCAAAAAACTACCACTTGAACGATGTCATTAAAACGGCCGACATCGGTGCATCCATCTGCTTACATGAACTTGGCCCATTGGATGGTTTCCATGTCATCTTGGACGTCGTCGATTCGTCGTTTAAGCACGTCATCAAAACCAATGTGAAGAGCGCCAAGAAATTTATGTACTACGTCCAGGTAATTGTATAAAAGTCTTCGGACAAGCCACGTAGTGTACTAACAACGTATGCAACCAATTGTACACGTAAGCGTTGTGGTTGTGGTGCACTAATTGCTGTTTATTCTGTGTTTTAGGAAGCGTTTCCGGCACCGTTTCACGGCATCCACATCGTCAATCCCGTATCGTGGACGGATAAGATCATCGACGTGTTGGAGCCGTTGATCAAACCGGAATTTAGAAATCGCG
>JARJDW010017199.1:0-17771 GCA_030264715.1 Adinopsis sp. GC000173 | reverse complement strand
TATACTACAATAATTACATTTTTTTGCCTCGGTAAGAAGCTATATTTGAACGCAGTCATAATTTTGTTAATTTATGTGTTGCAGTTAATTGTTTCGGGGGCAAGTTAACCATGACGGCAATTTATCAGAAGCGCATCAAACTTTCGAGGATAAAAATGAATTTCTCCTCAACTGGGTGGTAAGATAATGAATTGATTGTTGCGTATGGTATTAGTGTGTGTGTGTGTGTGTGTGTGTGTGTGTGTGTGGGGAGGCCGCTTCGGTGATAAATGATGAACTAGTATGCCAATGCGTAAAGTAGTTCAGGAAATATGCAAAACGTGCGAAGTTCCGATAGTTTGTGATAAATCACAAATTTTATGGAACCCCCACGTGGACCGCCTCTATTTGACAGATTTGACGAAATTGCCTCCTTTGAATTTTGCCGATCGCATCCCAGGTGTATGCACAAGCTCGTGTTGATTTTAATTTGCACAGCGCAAATGTAAATTATTACTCAGGGTAAAAGTTTTATCTATAAACAATTGTGAGTAATGTTGCATACAATGTTGTTAATTATGCTGCTATACAATTAAATTAGTATAACGAATTTTTAATTAGCTGGCGTAATGTTTAACTACTTAAATTTAAATTAAAATTCTGTGTATTTATTTAATTAAAAATTAATGAAATATTTTTAAAATTTTTACAATGCAGCGCCATCTCTGCATGACCTAACAACTACTAGTTGTAGATATCTCCTCTTAGGTAGCGCTTCAAGCTAATCAAAAACCATTTTATAACAACACCATCACAAAAACACGTGTTTTGTGTATAATTTTATTATAACAGTGAAATAATTAATAAAGTATCCGAAGATGTATTTGATGTATTATCTCGATGATGAAGGCAAACGGGTTTATACGCTAAAAGTAAGTAAAACATGATATTAACGATATTATTTATTGAGGTTATGTTTGGTGCGTGTTCATTTTACTTACCAGAAACAAGATCCTGAGGGAATGCCGACACAATCTGCGCATCCAGGTAATATTAATTTTCACGTTGCATTTCAATTTGTTTAATTCGCAATAAATATTGCAGCTCGATTCTCACCTGAAGATAAATACTCGAGGGAGCGGATCACAATTAAGAGGCGCTTTGGAATCCTTTTGACGCAAAAACCAATGCCAGTGTATTAATATTGTAGGAAAAATAAATTTTATATTGTATAATATATCCTTTATTTTACTCTACATATCGTCACATAAAAATAAAATCGGAGGATCTACATCTGTCCTACAATATATTTAATATTCTTAAAATTTCGGACGACAAGAAGAAAGTTGATATTCACAAGCTCTTCATGGCTGGACATTAAAACAAACATGAAGAACATTTCATTGTACATTTATTGCTATAATACAATGCATGTTAGCTGAAGATTACAATATTATATATACATATTTTTCGCTAACGTTTCTAGTAACAGTAAAAAGCTATATTTACACATATTATTGTTCTTATTGTTAGGCGTAATACTAAATTATGGAATACATCGGAAGATTTTTGTGTTTATTTCCTTTGGTATATGTTTTTAACATTTTACTTAACAGTTTTGTCATTATATATAAAATAAATAGAAAATTCTATTGAAGCTACGCAATACTTTAAATATAAATATTCAATAATTACTTATTGTTCTATTTTCATCGTAATAAAAATTATAAAATTGTAAACCCCCTTTGATTTATTGTACTTTTGTAGCTTATAGTTTAAAATTAGATTAGGATTTACTTTTTATTGTATTAGAAAACAAAATTCTGAAAGCATTTTGAATTCGTAGATTTTAATTAAATTGTTCTCATACTCAGTCACAAGCTTTTCCTATTAGAGAAAATTCAATTAGTAATTGTTTAAATTAATTTACAAGTTTGTACCATGTATGAGAACGTATAGAAAACTTACACATTGAAGGCACAAATTTCCAAATAGACCGATACTGTTTTCTTTGTTTTACAATATAATATGCCTAGAAATCTAATTTCATTAGGAATATGAAATAAACATTTCTCTTCTTTTTTTAATAAACATTTTTCTTTTGTTGTGTTATTTCGTGTGTGAAATAATACTTCTACTAATTGACAATTTTTTGCGCATTGTTTTTCATTATTCTTATGCGTAGAGGCCGAGTCGATGGATTTTGGCAGAGAGGAAGTTGTGCAAAATAAACACAATTGGTTTTGGACATCCTTCCATATCTAGTTCCTGAAACAAATATTATATATAAAATTAATATTTTTATAAGTTTATATTTTTACATATATTGAATATTATACTTCTATATGAAATTAAAGTGCCATTTTAATTTAACAGAATAAATGGCTGGAATATAGACATTAAAACAAACAAAAAACAAATTTGATTTATATAGGTATGGTGTATAAGCATAAAATACATAATCTGTAAAAAGAGAAGTCAGGAATTATTACTATATATTTTCATTGCTTTCTCAGTACACTTTAAATATTCCTATATTGGCATTTTTAATTGTCTTTCTAACTATTCTTTTTTTATATGAAATATTTTGTACTTCTATCTAACACAATCCAGACAACTTTGTAAGATATTGACCCAATTGTTGCATACATATACCTCAAAAGCTTTTGCAGCATTCCGTGAATTTTGATGTAAAGATTAGTTAAAACTATAGATATTTAAATCGGAACTGTTTGGGACAATAAAATTTTAAAATGTGACTTTTATGGTCGAATAGATGTAGTATCTATTAGGCAACTAAGAAAATTGGCTCTGTCCCTTTTAATATATGAAAAGTTTATGCTACGTCAGACAGATTGCCCATTTGTACTATTAGTAGCATCTATTACACGTATTGCTACATAATTTCAACCATAATGCACTATTGTTTTTGTGTTGTGATAAAAAAATATAGTAAATCTCTATCTTAGGCGACTTTAAAATGTATGTAATTCAGTTGAATTTTCAATATTTTTTCAGGAATCACTTTCTTAGCCATTTTAAATGAACTCTAAACATAGACTAATGGAGCAATATGACAGCAATTTGTGTGATATTACTTAAAAGTAGCCTCGGTAGTAGATACTTTTTTTAAATCCCTGGAAACTGAATGAAATTTCTTGCTTATCTAATATTTTACAAAATGAGCTTTACAATGTCTCAACCGTAGTGAAAATCCAACAAATTCTATTTTGAATTAAGAACTATTACTATATCTTATTTTAATTTTAGTCTAAATCGTAAAGTTGCTGATACATTCAGAATACTATTTTGATGCAAACGGAGTTTTCTGTATTAAGTTTTATTTTACTGAAGCCATTTCAGTCATTGCAAAATAACGCAAATGTTAGTTATATTTTGAAAGTACCACATAATTATGAGATAAAATACTCAAAGGAATTAAATGAAAACTATAATTACAAAAACAAATAAAACTAGGTTCCACTTTAAACAATAAGATAACAGAATAGCGATACTAATTTTAAAATAAAAGAACTGGTTGTAAAGGTTTTATTACCATTATTTCATTATTTCCCATAAACGAAAGCTAAATACTATTTTTTTTATCTTCAACGTATTATTAACAACCATTAATAGAAATGAATATGGAAACTTACTATTACATACACAAACTATTATTATATTGATTGATTAGATTAAAACTTTACTAAATATTATGTTATTTCGCTGTTTTGTAGGGCAATGTTTTGATCGAATGACTCTTTTTTTTAAAGTGTGTTTGATTCAAAATAAACTTTGTTTTATAATATCATTAAACTAAGTAAAAGTTTTATACAATATTTATTTACCAATAGTTAAAAATTTTGTAGTGAGTTTTGTATTTGAACTATTAGTATATACATTTTTCTATCTTTGAGTAATGATAACTACTTTCAATAGTTGTTCTAAGAAAGGGTAAGTTTCTGATTAAATGATTCTTTTTTTAATTTGTGTTTGTTAAAATATTAACTTTGATTTATATCACTAAAGTAAGTAAACGTTTAATACAACATTTATTTATAGTTAACAATTTTGTAGCGAATTTTGTGTATGAATGGACTGCTAGTACATTTTTATGCCATCGAGTGATGACAAATATTTTCAATAGTAGCTATAAGAATGTCGAATATCAAAATAACTTATCTATTGTTAAAGCTGGTAAAGGATATAAATATCTAAAATTGAATTTTTCGCAGATTGTAGATATAATACTTACAACATCACCATCTTCACCTTCGAAATCAAGATATAACATTCTTTTTCCATCATCGGATGAATTTCGTAATCTATCAAACGGATAGCGCCATAAAGTCCTCGATCCAGTTCCAGCTTCTAATAAAGTAAATCCATTTTCATAATGAATTACTAACTGCGCTGGTCTTCCTTTCCATAAACATCCTGTAATCATAAATTTTTCACATATTGAAATTTATCGCAACCACTCTCTTTTTACACGTTATTACATAATTGTATCGTATTAAATCATAATTAGAAATGGTGCAAATAACATTAATACTACACTTTTATATTGCAGGTTATTGATTGTAAAAAGTCGATAAAATGTACGGCGGCAATAACAAGTCTAATCTTCAACTAATTTACCCGCAAAAACACTTGCAACATATTTAAATAATTGTTTTCAGCAGCACCACCAGCTGCGATGAAAAAAACTTTGTAGTTTTTTTGTGCTGTTTGCAAAGCCTAACGACGGATTGACCTTATGAGTTTCTCTGCGTCGAGTTATTTGTAATTTTGAGCGAAGAAAAACAAGAACAACATGTTGGTACTTTAGCAGATGAACAAAAGTGTTATATTAAAAAAAGAGTACACATTTAATGTAAATGAAATCGTGGTAAGTTAGATAATAATAAGATTAAGCTTTTATGAAGAGATTAACTTTTTAATTTTTAAGTTAAATATGAATGTGAGATAGTTTGCCGTATATAAAAGGGGCTTTAACGTGAGTTTTTAATCAAATTTGCATTAATGTTTTCTTGCTGCTTGCCGGGTAATTAACAAATATGATTTATAATATTCATAATTAAACGTTGTGATCCATTGCTCTGCGAAAAAGAAGCGACTAAACAGTCATTATGTAAATGAGCCAGGCAAAATGTATTGTGTACAAAATAATGGACGGCCTAGTTGATAATTGAAAAACGTGAAATGAAAGCATTTTATTTATTATTATCTTCACTCTGGCAATAGACGACGGGTTGGGGGATAGTAGATGTCAGGGTTGTATTTCCGCAAAGGGCATGTGTAATACACCGAGAGCAATAATGGTGTAATATGAGTAGCTCGTTAAAAAGCACTATTTTCAGTAAAACAATAAAAAAATGGATACTTACTGCAGACAAGTTCCCTCTGTGTTACAGCGCTGGCGTGACTGCCATTTACTAGTGCTTTCGCCCATCCAGCTAAATCTCTATGGGTTTCGGCCCTCAGGCTATGAGTTATCACCCCTTCGGTAGTCGCACAACGTATACTAAACTCGGGCAACTCGGCTCGTTTGCCCGATCCAACTAAACGCGTTGCAATCAGCGGAAACGCCTCGGCTGGAGCTCGCCATGCTTCACCAGACCATGGTGCACTCTCATATAATCGCCATTCACTATCAGTAACCGCAGCAAAAATTGAATTCCACCTGTCCATGTCCTCTGAACTCTCTGAACTTGACATGTTATTCTGTTGATGGAAAAAAATTCATTGAATTTGCAATCACGAACAGACACATCAACGTATCAAGTAAAAGAGATGTATTTAACGCCTCTGATAAATTGTTTGGCAAATTTTTATTTTCCCATACACCGGTGTGAATATTTTGCACAACGATTTTCGTATATATTGTACAATATTCTAAATCTTTTTATACCTTTTTAAGAATAATAGAGAAAAGGTAATCGATTGAGAATTTATTTTACGTAGTTATATGTAAAATGCGAAAATATTGTAAAATGTTATATTTTTAAAAGAAAACAGTAGTAATCACCACATTTATTAAAATTTATAATCATGTATCTATTTAAATTGCAGTGTTATATATGTATTGAATTCTGAGAGATGAATTTGTTAGTTGTTTTACTTAATTTTTAGTTTTTGTAAAGTATTTAAATACTTATTCAGGTTAGAAATATAGAGAATAGTTTTAGTAGCAATTTTCACAATTCATGTAATATAAAATTAAAGTATGATAATATATTTTTTGCAGGGTGAACTGGATACGGTTGTGCCAAGATTCAGTAGTAGCAGTCATAAATAGCAGAAGTGCAATTAATATTTGTGAGTTTGCAAGGGATAAGAAACATAATATGCCAATGAACATGTATCACAGTATTTGATCAGGTATCGCGGGACTTAAGCATTACTATTATAGCAGACTACACTACTTACTATATCCAGTATACCCTCTGTATTTTCCTCTTTTAATTGAGTTTTGTCAAGTTAAAATGACTTCTAAGCCATTTATATATTGTTCTTGCGATTTTTGACAAATATATCAATCCTATTTTAGGAAAAATGTTTTTTAAGGAATATTCAGAATATATTAAACTCAGGCAAGTTGAAAATGGCTTAATTAAAAAATTGTGAAATAAAAAAACTCAAGGATGAAAATAATTGCTGCATTTTCTCGTATTTATTATTTTACTTTCGTCTTTTTCAATAATAATTGACTTTTATGAAGTTGAAAAGACATTCAAAACCATTCATTGATTTTAGATTCTTTCCTTGCGACTTTTGACGTATATTAAGAAAAAATGTAACATTATAATTATTTTTTAAGCATATATATTCTTATCATTATTATATTAAATTATTATCTATATTATTCTTTTATCAGTGAGTAATACTTTACTCAATTTACTTTTTTAATTCGATTTTTAACTAAAAACAAAACACAGAAAAAATCTATTACTATTAATTATTGAACTAACATGATTTATGTTTTTAGAAAGGTAGGAATTAGCTATTAATTTTTTATCATCGTTACAGTGTAAGTAATAATTCATATGAAGTGAATTCATTTTTTATTAGAAACCATGAACGTACTTTTTACAATTATTCTTTTCATCATTTGTTAAATTTTAATTTTAGGCAAATTTCTATGCAATGCACACAAAAGCACTAAATATATCTACGTTATTTTTTAAAAATCGCTTGTTAAAACGTCCACTTTCATGCGCTAGAGCAAATTTTCATTAATTATCCCCGGCCACAAATAATACACATTAGAAGAAAATAATAACGCCTTTGTAGTTCGGTATAACAAGCAATTTTAAAATGAATTTCTTACATGAAGCGTTCAAAGACAAGAATGAAATTACATGTCATTCAAAACGAGAAAACACAAATCAAAATAATGAGAATTCATTACGATCACGCAGATTTCCAACAGAGATGTATTTAACACCTGATAAATTGTTTCGACGTGCATACAATTTCGCCTGCCTGATGTGCGAACGATTTTTTTAAACATGCGGATAGTTTTAATTAGAGCCACACCGCGACGATTGCTCGATGAAATAACAGCAGAGGCATTTGCGTGCGACTGAAATTAATTTTACACGAAAAATTATTCGCCCGGATACAAATTATTTTCGCATTAAACGTCGCACTGCAATAGCGGCGTGGTTAAAATGTAATAATTATTACAAGCGCGCCAGATTAGTATTTAAGTCCCTTAATCTAATTCGCAATTCACAATCGCATCGGAAAATAACGAAAAATCAATACTATTTACATTTATAAAAAATATCGTATTTTCGCATACAAACACACAAACAACAAAAAAAAAACGGATTCGAGACGCGAAGGAAGCGAATGAAAATGTGTGGGTGGTTTTTTTCTCCGCACCATCGTTGAAATGATATTGCCTCGCATTCAACAATAAATTAATTTATTAGAGCCGCACACTTTTTTTTGATAAATTATAAATTTAATAAACGAGATGCGCGTGGGTTTAAAGGCTGTGTGAAAGAAAGCGCGCTCGCGACAAAGAGAAAAGTGGGAGGGCTGGTGGAAAAAGCAAATTTATTAATAATTTTCGGTCGCATACTCATTTCGCGATGTCGTATAAATAAATGGAAAATCATGCGCAGACATACCCGAAAAAGCGGCGGTATTTTATGTTGTGATTACGCGCTTAAAGATGCGTTTTATTTGCGAAGTCGTCAGCGTGCGGCTGAATTAAAACCGCCCCCGCTAATTGGCGCAAATTAGAATTTATTTCTAAGCTAAGCCGGATCATTTAGTTAATTTATTTTTATACAATGGTGCGTTAAGGTGGCAATTTATTAACGCAGCAAAAATGTGTTGTCGCCCTACTGGATTTTCACTACATTTCACAAGCAAACCGTCAAATTTAAGAAGCTCAAAAGCTAAAATGCGACAACATTTTAGTGAAATGTGAAAAAATATTGACACCTTCTTTGCGCCGCTTTATATTTTCCATGTTATAAATTATGTTTTATGAACTTACAGTGACTTTCAACGATATTGTTTGATGTTATTCAAACCAATTAATGGAAATATATTGAACTTAGAGATTTAATGGAATTTACAGACCTTTGAAAAAACTAATTTCAACTTTGCAAAATAATAAATGGAAATGTTTAAATAAAATATGTGTTCAAATATCATCAAAAAGTTCATTGCTGACTATTTTGATTCGAATTATATAATAAAAGTCGTAGAGTTAAGGTTGCCTATGATAGTTATTAGAAGAAATGTCAATTAATTCAATAATTGGATTTTCCATTCTTACTAAGCCAAAATCTATTTTGATTTAGTACATATACGTATTTTATACCGAGAAAGTATAGATTTAGTCAAATAAAATGTTTAAATACCAAAATAAGTAACAATTTGGATAATAGCATATATTGGAAAATATGTTCAAAACCACTTAAACTATTAGCTCTTTTCAGATATTGTCTTACAAAACTGTTTATTAAATTGTTTGAAACGAACCGAAACGTCCTAAACTGAAAAAAATATCATAGATTTTAGCTTCTAATTTCAGAAAACTTTTAGCACGAACGCCACGACTTTATTTTTATATTCGGTTTATTGTAAAATTTATTAAATTAGTTAAAATGTGGTCACAGCAAGGCAAAATGTGGCGATATTTAACGAATGAACTCTCACCCTCACTAGAATTCAAAGAAGCACGATATAGTAGTAATAATTTGACTAATAGCATATATGGGTAAATATGTTCAAAATCATTTAAAATATTAACCCTTTTTAGATATTTTATATATTGTCTTACAAAAATGTTTACTAAATTGATTAAAACGAACCAAAATGTCCTAAACTGAGAAAAGTAGAAAATATCATATACTTTAGCTTCTAATTTCACAAAACTTTTAGCAGGAACGCTACGAATTTATTTTTATATGCAGTTTATTGTAAAATTTACTAAATTAGATAAAATATGGTCGCAGCAAGGCAAAATGTGTGGCGATATTTAACGAATGAACTCGGTTTGCAGCGAAAAATGATTAGTTTTAACGATTTTTATAAAAAAAATGAGGCGACGACCGCAAACGTTTCATTCACCTATCTCTTTCTTGGTTGCTTACAAATTTTGCACAATGAACAATTTAAAACTGAAAACTGAAAATGTTATTGTAGAAAACTATGAAATGCTTAATTATTCTAAGTTTTTGATATTAGTAGATATTTTAGTGGTTTTATACTTCTTCATAAAAAATGCAACAACTTTTACATAACTCTTAACTTTATTCTGAAACGTTTTACAATTAGAGTTTTTGTTCTTGTGTAAATTATGCGATAAAATTCAAACTTTTATCCCAACATTTTTTTTCGTTGCAAAATCCCTAAGAAACTAATACAAAAAACTACAATATTCCAACCTGTACAAAGAGGTGCGAATTAATTACACTTTTTGTGCCACTGCTGAATCAACTACGTTTTCTAAGAAAGAGATTAACATAATTATTAGCGACTAAGTTTAGTTTAAAGACGTGTCTAGCTTCCAGATCGGACCAATGATAATGCTCTGCATTTTTATCGCCGCTCGAATTCATCCGTACTTGTCTAGCGCAAAAGTAAGTACTTACACTACTAGCACACACCAACCAACTTGTAAATAACTGGCATTAATTGTTAGACAATAATTAAGAAATAAAAATGTTAATGCTGTGATGGATTAGATCACCATGGAGATTGTTTCAGAAAGGGCCTCGGGCCATTCGACATAATAAGGGTAAATATCAGCGTCATTTAGCGCAAAACGAGCGTTATATTCACCTGATTACTTTATAATAAAATTTTATTTTTATTACATCAAGTGGTAATTTGATTATATTTTCATTAACAAATTGATATTGTATAACCATTTACGCGTAATCAAATTTATACTAAATATTATATAAATGTTTATTTTTCACATAAATTACAAACATGATCGTAAAAATAAAATATAAAATATAAAATAAATTCAGTCATTACGTGTAGGACTCTCATCACTTCAATTTATTACAAAAAAATTAAAGTGAGCTATAAAAGGTTTTATTGTCAATATTGTTGGTATTTTTACAATGTTTAATTTTTATCACACATATACAATTAAAAATCTATTGTTTCTATTTTCATGTTAACGTAAATTCACGAAAGGAATTTTATTTTTAAGAATGCAAATATATCGTTACGATAAAATGACTTTTTGGCACTTAGATGCTAAAAATATATAAATATATAAATAATACAATGTTATATAAAGTATTTCCTAAATAAAAGTCGGCATTTCACGAATTAACGTATTAAAAAGCAAATATAATAATTAAAACAAGTTATTTTTCATTAAATATGTAGGGAGTATGTCAAGTCATAATAAGGAAGTTAAAATGAGCTTTAATAAAATATTGTTTGTATTTTCAGGTCCCAATTCAAATCAACTGCAAGAAAGCCATTTTGTTACTCAGCGTTGTCATTTTCGAAGACGAGGAAATAACTTTTTTGCACATATATGCTAAAAAGGCAATGCAACTAAAATATTTCCTAGATAAAAGTAGGCTTTTTACGCATTAACGAGTAAAGGTATATACATATATACGTTTACTCGTTAATGCGTAAAATATATCTGGAAAACTACTATATGCTTAGCCATTTAGTTTTATCAATTGTATAGCATTTTTAATGTCGTAGTATATGTCTATATCAAACGTTTTGTATGTATGTATTCGCTTGAATTAACGTAATCCATTATCCATTTTCAGTTCTTTTTAAGAGTTTATCTAACGTAAACTGAATTATTGGATTTAGTTTAATAAGTAAGTATTAATTTCTTTTATATTTTTTGCGATTTAATAAGTAATGCTGCTCTGATAGCCAATTTTAAAATAAACTTCAAAAATTAAATTCCATTTCTGTAAAGACACAGGATTGCATTGGAATTTTAAATTTCAGCGACCTAGTCAAATTACAAATTTTTTGTGTATCTGTATTTACTGTAATTAAAGTAATACATCATCTTTAGATCTTATTAACACAGGCTAGTCTGATAAAAGTAGTGATTCTTGATAAATAACACAATTAGGTGTTTTTCACAATCGTTAATAATTATATTCCACATGTACAGACTGCACTACGATTCTAAATTTCTACAGTTTAGTCAAATTCCAAATTTTGAATGGAGTAAAGATAGATATAAAACATTAGAGTAGGTCTTAGATTACTTTTTATTTAAACTAATACAAAGAAATATTGATTTAATTAAGTAATTAAAAGGAGCTTTTAAGCTAAGCTAAACATACAATAAAATAGTTTAAAGTTGTTATAAATTTTAGCAATTTATAATAAAATGAAACAAAATTGTTGTGACTAGTCAAAGTTCAAATTTTGAATGGAGTAAAGATAGTTATAAAACATTAAAGTAGGTGTTAAATTGCTTTTTATCCAAACTAATACAAAGAAATATTGATTGAATTATGTAATTCAAATGAGTTTTTAACCTAAGCTAAACATACAATAAAATAGTTTGAAGTTGTTATAAATTTCAGTAATTTATAATAAAATGAAACAAAATTGTTGTGTCTAGTCAAACTTCCAAATTTTGAATGGAGTAAAGATAGTTATAAAACATTGGAGTAGGTGGTAGATTACTTTTTATCTAAACTAATACAAAGAAATATTGATTTAATTATGTAATTAAAAGTAGTTTTTAACATAAGCTAAACATATAATAAAATAGTTTGAAGTTGTTATAAATTTCAGCAATTTATAATAAAACGAAACAAAATTGTTGTGTGTTTGTGTTAAAAACAAGGCATGAATGTAATTATTATCTGAGAAAATATTTCTAAAACATGAAACATTGTATTTTATTGCAAGCGAAACGTTAAATTCGTTGTGAAATCGAGAACAAGCGCAGCTTGCAGTAAAGCAGACAGCGTCGAACGCAAAGCGCGCTTTCGATATTTCAGCTTACATACAACGGAGTAATAGGTACTACAAAAACCGCCGACGATCAATTGATGATTTTATCCGCTTGTCATTTCATTCGTGCATTCAATTAATAATTTAAGCGCGCTGGCATTGAATGTGCTCGAGAAAGAAGAAATGCGCTCGCTGCTTGTAAATTCACATGCAACGTGCGTGATAATCTAATGCCTGCGCGCTACCGCCAGCCACTCTTCATTCCCCTGCGTTTCTTTTATTGTGCGCCTTTAAACATTGAATTTGAACGCAAACGAAGCGTTTATTACAACGAACCGATTCAAAAGCGCACACGCATCATGTAACAATTGTTTTACAACATGTTTGTTGTTATATGCTGTGTGCTGCAAAATCCCCGCCGAATACAATCAGTGACAGTTTATTTTCCATTCGCCCGTTTTCAATTCCACATTATTGCGAAACTAATCAAACTTTAAACGCAAACTAATTGTTGGACGCAAGAAATTAATTCGATTTCTGGAATTTGTTGCTTTTTTACTTAGATCTGTTACGCGCTACGAAAAGTTTTCTCGTTATGAAATTTCACAATTCTTAGTTTTTATTTAATCTGATTACCAAGCTGGATATTTGTTGCTTTTCTAATGAATACGTTCAACTAGGTGTTAAAAAATAACAAATAAATGTAAGGAATATGATAAAAGGAAAAAGACTTTCAGCATGGCAGAGGAAATATGTGATAAATTGGTTTTTTAAAGATATATTGAATTAATTAATTCTAATTGATGATTAATTTATCGATTTTAAGCAAAACTAGTTTTCTTTGTTCTCTATATGCGTTAGTAGGTATATAGAACTAGAGTTTCTAACTATATTTTTAATGATGGAGGATAAAACGATTATTTTCATACAAATTTGGAATAATATACAGTCGACAATTTAGTATTTCTTAAGCAGACTATGCAGAATTTTCTTGGAAACGTTAGATAAGTGTAAAAATCAGTAAGAAAATACATATATGAAATTGTAATTTAGCAAAGGGGCGAATGGTTTATAAGAAGAAACCTTTGGAACTTTCTATTGCGAAATGACCACAATGTTATAAATACTTTCGTAATTTTTAAATATATTAGAAAAGACAAAAAAATATATCTAAGAACATAAAGAATTATTGAGGACGGGAGGACATTGTAATCAAAGAAAGGACTGTCCTCTCAAAAAGACGACGGTTGGCAACCCTAATTAGAACTACATACCTTTAATAACCTAAATTTGTTTTTCTAAATTTCCCGCCTATAAACTATCATACATTTCGTCTATATGTTGCAAAATCGAATCCAAATGCACTGCAATTTAAATAACAAGTTGTGGTATTATTTTTATGTTACAAACACACAAATATTTGTTTAAAATTTATTTAAAAACTTGGAAATAAATAATAATTGCAGAAAGTTACGATTTATCTTATTTATTGTATTTGCATTAGCCTTCTTTTCTGAATTGTTGTCTCAAATAAATTAATATATAACAATACAAACTTACACATATTAATTTTGTAGTTTGACAACATTTTGCCTATTGTTGGTGGTAAGTATAATCATTGAACATGTGTAGTTTTAAAGCTTTTGTGGGATTTTAGCGGAAAGCGAGATTAAAGTTAATTTAACCTTCTTCCGAATGCGAAAATTGACAAAAGCTATTATCTATATTAGGAATTTCAACATAAACAACTTATTTGTCACTGTTTTCTTACAAGAAAGGAAATTTCGTAATAAATGTAAATATCGTCGTTAATAGGTACACTCGGTAACAAATGAATCTGGTCACCTAGCAAACTCGCATGGTCTTACTGAATTCTTGCTATATCTGCCAAAATGGGGTTGTACAGATTCTGGCTGAAGAGCTAACCGCGGATAGGATCAATTTTCTAGTGTTAAACTATTGTCATTAAATAAATTCGTTTCCTTTGGTTAATTTTTTTATTGCATTTACTTGCAGCTTATATGTAAATTGTACTATTGATCAGCAGATATAACATCTCAATCGAGCATTTATGACGACTGTTATATATTATAAATTTACTTGGCGTAAATTCTTCTAAGAGCGAGTTTCGTCTATGTTTTGGGAAAAGTGTCCAGATTCATTTATTACCGAGTGTATATATACCTATACCTAAATAGAAATTAAAGATTTGAGTAAATTTAATGCGAGAAAATGTGGTTTTTCTATAAATTTTGACCAATCTGTACGTGGTGAGTTTGAGAAATCAATACTTTTCGACAATTCCTGGCATTATATTTACTCCAATTATTCCCAAAGCGAATGTAGCATAAATAAAGTATTAAGGATTTCCCCTTCTAAGAAAGTTGAAATTTATAGCGTGCGTTCGAAAAATCCGTCACTCGGCCAGAAATGATAACGTAGTGCAGTTAGTAAAGCTAGGTTTACTTACCTCCATACGAGGCTTCCGTAGCAGCCATCCGATGTGGCGCAGATCGGGAATGGCCCGCGACGCTTCGTGCAGGGCGGACGTGGTGAGGACGGCTAGGGCGGAATGTAGCGTGTTGAACCAGGCAGCGGCTTCGGCCGGGTCTGCGGCGCGCAGCACACAGCTGTGGACTGCATCTGGCGAATGTAGCTCTAATACACGGCCCTCTGTAAAACATCAATCACTCGGTTTAATCTAATCAACCAGATGCGATACACAATTGTCTTAGAGATACATGCTTTTGCTTTTATTCCGCCGCCGCCGACAGTAAGTACGATTTTATTGCAGTGACTGATTCGATACATACAAGCGCAGGCGAATTGTCTGTTTGAGTATCTCTCGACGACTTGCGCCACCGACGACACAGAAACGTTTATTAAATTTGTTGTCGATGTAAGGAAAAGCTTTACATAGCGAAGTCATTTAAAATTATCTTCATTGCTTTATACCGCCTCACCTCAATTCCATTTAATGATGTTGAATTGTTGTTTTCATTCGAAAGTGTTAATTTGATTAGTTTGCGAACATTTTATCAAGTTACAAAGTTACATCTATTCACAATTAATGTATGGATTTGCTAATTCAACAATTGTTGTCAACTTTTTGTTAAAAAAGTGGCATGAATATTACGTTTCATAGTTTATCTTTCATCAAAGTCAACATTATATAATTATTTGTGGTAAATAGTAAATTGCCTATGTGATAATTTAACGCTGTTATTATTGTCTGAGACAATGGTTGAGAGATATTTACCTTCATTTCAAAATTTACCCTGTTCAAAATAATATAAGTTGATATCTTGTATTATATCGGCTTAATCTATAATATGCGTTAAACACATTTTGCTATAGGCTAGACAAGCTATAGCTTAGGGCCTCGCATTTATAAGTGCCACACATGAAAGATATTTTATTAAAAGAATTTCAGTCAGAATTAAAAATAACACTGTTTGTGGCAATTTTCTTAGATGCATTGTACATTTAAAATGTTCATTAAACTAAGTCTATTTTAATTAAAATGTAAGTATTATAAAAGAAATACAATTAACTATATGATATAAAAATAGCATAAATTTATCTTCAATGGAATAAAAGGAGAAAAATCGCGCGCATTAAAAATTGTGGATAGCGAAATCAATATATCGTCCTGAGATAGAGGATTCTAAGTACCTGTTAGACATACCAGGAACGGAGAAACTATTTTTTATAAAAACTGAAGCATCAAACTATTTAATGAACATTTCTGTGAATAGAATGATGCGTTTTTGGAACCAAGAAAAAGACTTTGATATATTTTGTTTGCCTAATAGGAACAAATTAAAAGTTGTTTTGGGAAGAAATGTTATATGCGTCTAAAAAAGTCTCGGCCGTTAATAAACTAAACTTAACTAATGCTATACAGAGAGGCAGATTTTTTCTGAATGTGGAATAAACACTGATGAACAAATAAAAAAGTGCTAAGTATTAATTTCAATGAATTATGAGCCTAAAATGTCTTAGAATAGGGCCTCTTTCCTTCTAAAACCGTCATTGATTGACTCATGTGGATTAAACTTGCGATTAGTAGTTTTTCTTATTATTTTATGATATTGAAAAAGTAAAAGTATTTTCTGAAGTTAAATCTCTTATAAACTGTAATAAGATAATCACATCATAAAAATATTGTACATAGTTTAAAAATGTAAGAGAGGTCATTTTTATGTACTCTTAAAATTCCTCATCTTGTACAATGAAGCAGTTTATTTAGGAGTACTATTTAGTTCTTTGCAATATTGAAAAAATAAAAAATATTTTCTAAATCTGTTATAAAGTATTATAAGTAAATGAAGTTATAAAAGTACATATCTACATAGTTTAAAAATGTAAGAGACATAATTTTTATATATACACTTAAAATTCATATAATTTTATAGTGAAACAGTTAATTTAGCACTACAACATAATTAAAAATTAGCTTAACTAGATAATAAAATATAAAGCAAGTATTATTTTAATTAGATAAATTTTCATATATTTTTATTATAATAGTAGCAATAAAATATAATTTATAGGTGCTAATCTGAAGTATCTAGCATTTCCAAAAACTGAACATTTTCCAGCAATTTAAAAGATAAATTCTATTCACCTAATTCTAATAACTTTCACACGTTCATAAATAATATTAAAGTGCAGTAAAATTCTGAAAAGCGATGATAAATTTTTATCAGCACCACATGCAGCGAAGTGCTAATGAAAATATATTCGGTTCGAATTAAGAATAAAAAGAAAACATAATTATATTTACAATTCCCCGGCTCGTGGTGGAGGGGCGGCATAGATTTTTATTATTTCTGTGCGAGCGTGAAGTACATACAATCTCTTTCTCCTCCCAGTTTCGTTAGAAAAATAAAGAAGTGGTGTATTAAAAACGAGATTGAAGGGGGAGTGCAAAATCTCATACATAAATTTTTTCGTCCGCGCGTTTGTCCTGACACACATTATGTATACCATTTTTGTTCCCTAATTGGTTCTTTTTGAATCTGAATTGCGATTTACAGCACGTAATTACATTGTATATCGTGCAATATTTGTTTATAAGTGTTGTTTGGTGAAAACCCAGCAATATANCGCGTTTGTCCTAACACACATTATGTATAGCATTTTTGTTCCCTAATTGGTTCTTTTTGAATCTGAATTGCGATTTACAGCACGTAATTACATTGTATATCGTGCAATATTTGTTTATAATTGTTGTTTGGTGAAAACCCAGCAATATACGCATTCTGAACTATATTCAATAACAACTAAGACACAAAATAATTAACATTTATTCAAATGCATGATGTTCCCTTCATAGTAAGCCCTTT
>JARJDW010017198.1:0-10278 GCA_030264715.1 Adinopsis sp. GC000173 | reverse complement strand
GCGACGAAGAAGATTGTGATTGCGCGAGTGATGCACGGCGGCGCCGCCGATCGTTCCGGCCTCATACACGTCGGCGACGAGGTGGTGGAGGTGAACAATATCAACGTGGAGGGCAAAACACCAACCGATGTTTTAAGCATTTTGGTAAGTCTGTTTGCAAATTTGCGCATGCTAAGCATTGCCAAAGATGGATTTAGTCTTTGGTAGGATAAAAATTACATATTATAATATAAAAATTGCATCTACTTCTCATTTAACGACTATCTGTATGTAAATCGTACGATCGATTAAATTCTAGGCCAAAATTCTTAATGGCCTTTGACGAAAAGTGTTTCAAGATAAATAAAATATATAAAATTTGATGTTTGATAAGTATTATATAATAGAGGGTTTTCAACGTTTTTCATGATTTTTTCAACTATTTCGGAACTATATTCCTCCTTACTGTTTTTTGTCAATCATTTCTCGTAAAACTTTCGCACATTGATGAGATATCGAGCGATACTGTTGCATAATGTTATATTGATGTCAAAATAACCATGAAACTGCGGTCATAGCCATAAGTGATTAGTACCATTAAATTTCTCCCTTCATTTTAGCCAACTTTTATTCAAAACATTTTCTCCTAAAATGCACTGGGAGGAGTACATGTACTATAAATTATTGTATTGTACTCGTGTATTGGGACCTTTTATATTGCCTGTCCCATGCCTTCTGCTGTACTCTTTATGGTAAATCCACAGCAGTGCATTGCAAGACCTGCTAATTTTTTGATTGATTTAGCCGCATATTTAATAATCAAATTGGCGCTTGTATATTTTATACGTCAATAAATAAGTAGTTCGTTTGCACCTTGCGAGGGAAGAAATATTTTTGCATTCGGAATTAAAATGCAAGTTCAATCATTTCTTGACGTAATTATTGTTGAATAATTTTATTAAATATTTATTGTTGAGAAAGAATTGTAGTAAACTCTGTAATTTACTTTTATGACTTTTTAAATCATAAAATCTATTTTGGTTGACTCAAGATTTTCTTCCTTCTATTAAATGCTGTTTCTGCTGGTAATAAATTATTAATTAAACTCTAATCTCATGTGATTTTTAGCAAAACTCAGAGGGCACGATAACGTTCAAACTGGTACCGGCCGATGGTAAGATGAGTTTGCGTGAGAGCAAGGTACGCGTACGTGCGTATTTCGACTACAACGCAACCACCGATCCGTACATACCCTGCAAGGAGGCCGGCCTCGACTTTCAGAAGGGCGACGTCTTACATATCGTATCACAAGACGATGCCTATTGGTAAGTTTACTACTATTTAATTCCATAGGTGGTCTGATTAGAGTTTTTCAAACTTTTTTAATGCTATTTTTAGCAAAAAGATACGAAAAAGTTACAAAAAAACGCAAACTAAAAAAATGCTGTTCATATGCTTCTTCCGCGTGTTTTTACCCCTTTTTCATGAATTTTTGTTATTTTCGGATTCTGTTTTGTTGCTTTTTAAAATATTTTCCTTTCCTGCCACTTTTTGTGTTTTTTTTTTAAACTTTTTAGCACCTTTTTACAACTTCTATATAATTTGTACTTTTTTGTTATTTTTTATGCTTTTTTGAATTATTTTTAAAAAGCGCCAGAAAACCGCAAAGAAAGAGCACAAATTTGTAAAAAAACATTAATAAGTTGAAACAAACACGAAAAAACGTCAAAACGTGCAAAATATAGCAAAACATAAATTCAGAAAGTCGAGGACTTACCAGACTACCTTTGTATCTATATTGTTTAATTTGTATATCTAAATTGTGACGTTGTTTTTTAGGTGGCAGGCGCGCAAGGAGGGCGACCGCAATATGCGCGCCGGTATCATACCAAGCAGGGCGCTCCAGGAGCGTCGCATCATTCACGAACGGACGCAAATGATGGGCGGCGGCGATGCAGATTCAGGTAGTGTGTGTGTGGGGAGTGGATGTGTTTGCGATCGGAATATTGATGTATGTGTGTGACAACAACACCATTCCCTTTGTGTGTATGTCTAATTCTGCTTGCTTATTCTCTTCTTCATCTTCCTTTCGTTCTTATGGTATTGTCAATCAATCACCACAACGTACACGCACCACGACGTCTCTCCGTCCGTCGGTGATCATATTCATTTCAATGTATACACTAATCATAACATGTTTTTTGTGTGTTGGGCCGTAGGGCTTTGCTCTGTTTCAGCCATACCCGTGCTATCCTGCAGCCAGTTCCCGAAATCCCCTCGCTGTGCCTCCAAACCTAAAACTAAAAAGATTATGTATGAAACAGCCGAAAACGACGACTTTGATCGTGAGCACATACCGACGTACGAAGAGGTGGCGAAGCTGTATCCACGGCCGGGCATCTATCGTCCGCTGGTGCTCATAGGTGCGCCCGGTATTGGACGCAACGAGCTGCGCCGTCGTCTCATCGACACCGATCCAAATAAGTACAAATCACCGATTCCATGTATGCATATTTACGTCGTTATCATATTATATATATTATTATTATTATTATTATTATTAACTTAAATCACTTGATTTTTTGTAGATACGAGCAGGCCGATGAAGGCTGGCGAGGTGAACGGCAAAGAATACTATTTTGTCTCACGCGAGAAGATGGAGGAGGACATCGATCACGGTAAATTTATCGAATTCGGCGAGTACAAAGGCAATTTGTATGGGACGTCGAGCGATAGCGTACGGTCGCTGGTGAATTCGGGCAAGGTGGCGATCATCAATCCGCACTATCAGGCGCTGAAGATGTTGCGCATCTCGCAGCTGAAGCCGTACATCGTCTACATTAAGCCGCCGCCGCTCGAGGTGCTGAAGGGGACGCGGAACACGATGCATGCGCGCTCCACATTTGATGTAAATAATTCACGCGGATTCACTGTAAGTAGTTGAGAAATCTAACTATCCTGCCTGAAGTAACTAAAGCTTCTATCAGATTATACAAATCACATTTTTTGAGGGATATTTATTTATATTATGCTATAAAAAAAATTAGATGAAAATTGCATTTCGGTGTAAATGGAGTTGCATAGATATCATTTTTCCGAGTGGATTCTGGTTAACGCTTTAGGCGCATTGGAATTGTTCCCTCTCATTCAAACCGTGAATCGGTATACCAGTGTTTCATATATCGAGTCACCCTTGAATAAAAGTTAAATTTGTAGGCAACTTTACAATTAGTATTCACTGTATATACTCCCAGAATACAGCTACGTTTTGTAGTTCTTCACGCATTGATCGATATATACTTACCCTTTGATGGCCTGCATAGATTAGTTTATCACAGTTGTCAAATTTGATGGCAACTTCTTTTTCATCATGTTGCTTGATATAATAAAATGTTATCATTTTCAAATGTATTAATTATGCTGCATTTTTTAGGATGAAGAGTTCAACGATATGATCAAATCATCGCAACGGATAGAATTTTTATACGAGCACCTGTTTGACGAGCATATCGTGAACGCGGACCTCGCCGAAGCGTTTGCCCAACTACTCGCAATCGCCGGCAAGGTGGAGTCGGAACCGCTGTGGGTGCCTGCCTCCTGGGTGCAATAGCCAAAAAATGAAAAAAGGGAGAACGTTGTTATTATTAAAAACTTGCTTTTGCGCGAGCCAGCTACTTCTGTTTGTTTAATTTATACATATATATTATATATTTAAATATGAATCAAGCTTAAAAAGGGAATCGTTAAAGTTTTTCTTCTAAACTAACTAGGTAAAAACAGTATTACTATTTAAAAAGAGATGAAAAGATTATATTTTCCAAATGATGAATAATAAATGATTTTAAGCGAAACGATTTGAAACGCAATTTTGATGGATTCTTATTATTTATTTTACTTACTTTCGAACGATTACTCACCCGTTTGTTGATCTTTGTGTATAGATGATTGTTGCAAAAAAAAACTTTGTTATGAAATTATAATTCAAATCTAGCGATAAATATTACTAGCAAATCAAACAAACCAAAATAAAAAAAAACATTTTAAAAAATAATGAAAAAAACAAAAAAATATCCGATGATGAATTTATTAGGTGTCACCACTGCCAAATTATAAATTTATAAATTCTAAATAAATGTGTCAACTACTTTGTTTTAATTTTTTCTTTTCATTTATCTTTAGTTCACGTTTTTCAATCAACATTGTATTAAATTTCTTATTTTTCATTCATTCGTTTGTGTACCAATTATTAAAATATAAAATTTTCACACAAAATGCGTTTGTATTTAGTTTTATTTCGTAATAAATTTAATAAACTGTTTTTTAAATAACTTTTTAAAAAAAGCGTGTAAATTGATTTGACATTGGTAGTTCAAATATCACGTTTCTGAATTCCGACGTAGTGTTACCACTACAAAATTGGTCGAAATTGTGCACGCCAATTAGTAAATTACTGATAAATTGCTTTATATTTCAATGTGCTTAGCGATATTTGATGAAAATAAAGTGATTTTAGCAAAATGAAATTAAATTGAAACCTGGTTACCGAAATGAATTTTTTAATAATCAGCTGTTGCATCATCTGAAAAAGTGGGCAGTCTTTCTTAGCACGATGTCAGGTTAGCTCCGATCAGCTCACATTTGACAGACTAAATGGTAGTATTATCAGAAATCCATACAATCCACGATTTAAGGTAGTTTTAAAGGCTGATCCGCTCATAGGTAATTTGCACACGTTTGCACATCGTCCGATCGGCGTCCGAATCGACGTCCGATCGCCGAGAAACGCACACTAAAATTTCGCCTCTCTCGTCTCGTTGCAGGTTACATGTCCGAATGTAACAATGAGCAATTACCCGCTACCCTGTTTTTTACACGAATATCTTCACATAGTTTTGCTACGAGAATAATCAGTTAACAATCATTTTGCCAAAACCAAACACACATCCAACATAGCGATATACTAGAAAATCAAATGTTTTCGATAAGATGGCCGAATTATTTTCACAATTAGAATCCAACGATTTGAAGCTGGTCGATGAGGCGAAGCGCAAAATTTACGAACAAATCAACATTGGTAACGTACCGACTAGACGTTGTCGCATTACTCTACAACGTACATCCTCGCTTAACTCTGTCTTTTTCCAGTTAAAGAACCATGGCTGATCAATGGCATATTCGATTACTATCTGACGACGAATTCGGTGCGCTCTATGGAAATATTGATTAACATACGCGAACCGCACCATGAAGTGCTTTTCAACAAGTAGATAATTGTGATACGGTGGTGATTAATTTATTTTTTTATGGATATTTTGCAGATTGTGCGAGTCGATACGAAAGTCGGATACCAAGTTTCAAGCGCTCACGCTGCTCGGGCACGTTGTGCGAAAGCATCCAACGTGGCTGTACAAGATCACGCAGCATAATCTATTCAAAGATATTCTCAAGCTACTAAAGGTGCGTGAAAAGAAAAGCGTAAAAGAAATTCACGAATAGATTGAGATGATGATCCGACTTCTCACATTTAATTAGTTTGTGCCATAAAGTGTCCCATATTCAAATATTGTTTTCCAGCTAGACCTTGGAATACACATAGTGATAAATTTCGTAACAGTTCCTACGGGGAGTTGTGTAAAACACATGAAAGCAAAATTATGAATGGTCGAATTGTATGGGTTGCCAAACCAATAGCATGTTTTGGTTAAGGAAAAAGACAGTCTTGAAAAGTTGATTCATTTACAAATCAAAGTCTTTTTTGTCATTTGCCACAATTAAGATGATAATCAGACTTTTCACATTTAATTAGTTTGCGCCATAAAGTGTCCCTTATTCAAATAGAGTTTTCTAGCTAGAGTTTGGAATACACGTAATGATAAACTTGCGTAAAATGTAAAAAAAAACAAAATTATGAATAATCGAGTAGTATAGATTGCTAAAGTCCTATTGAATATGTTTTGATTAAGGTAAAGGACATTCTCAAAACATTGGTCCATTTACGAATTGAAGTCTTAGTCGTGATTTAGACGATGATCAGATATCTCAAATTTAATTAGTTTATCCCACAAAATGTAACATATTCAGATATTGTGTTCTAAAGCATAAAGTACATTTAGTGATAAAGTCACGGAATATTTTCTTAGGACAGTTGTATAAAAAGTGAGAAGAAAACAAAATTATGAATAGTCTAGTAGTACAAGTTGTCGAAGTAATATTGAATATGTTTTGATTATGATAAGGACAGTCTGGAAATATTGGTGCATTGATGATTCTAAGTCTTATTAGCCATTTGACACAATTAAAAGGATGATCAGACTTATAATTTGTTTGTCCCATATTCAAATATTGTATTCCAAAAGCTTTGAATACTACTGACTTCAAGGAACATTTCCTTCGGATAGCTTCATAAAAAATGTTGCAATTCATATGATCCATGAAGATAATATCACTAGCTGCGATGAGTGTCATATATTGTTTATCTCAAGGATTAAAAACCTGCGGCCGCATCTGATTCAACTCATTGAATTCACGGTATAGCGCAGTTTTCAGAACTATAAATGAAATTTGTAATGTCCAATTCCAAAAACTACTTCTCTAGATATTTCGTCTGACGATGGCTTAAGAGCTGGACTCGATTAACAGTATTATATGCTTGTGAAAACCTATTGAGTGTCTTATTTATTTTTGAAATATATTTTGTTTTAGTTACTAAGCTGGCAATCAAAGGATAAAAACAATCAGTATCTATTACCAGATTCTCTATATTGTTACATAGCTGCTTTGGGTGTATGTATAGTGTAGTCAGCTTTAAAGTTCACCCTCCGTGAACACACCTCCAGTTTTTAGAAATGTAACAGACTGTCAAAAAAGGACGTTTATCCCCTGGAGTTAAATGTATTTAGGTTTATTTTACCGTAGAGATAGGGAGTGCCTTACACTTTAGTCTAACTAAATCATCTAATCAAAGCTTAATGTTTTGTAGAATGAAACCAATAATCAAACGATAAAAACAACCAGTATCTATAACTGGATTTTCTATATTGTTACATGGCTGCTTTGGGTACATAGTGTACTACGTTTTAAAGTTCACTCTCCGTTTTTATATATGTAACAGGCTATCAGAAAAGGATGCTCATCCTTTGGTTAAATGTATTAAAAAAAGTTTTGGAACTATTTTACCATAACTAAATCATGTGATTAAAGCTTTTAATTACAACATATTAATAACTTACTTAACTTTTTATGGTTTGATTGTAGAATGAAACCGATATTATGCCATTGTTGAGCGCGTTGCTGGTGTTCATCGTGCTGCTGCCGTGCGTGCCGGCGTTCATGGGGCCTTATCTACAAGACGTGTTCGAGATTTTCAGCCGGCTGGCGGCGTGGAACTGCAACAATCCGGCGAAGTTCGTCGAGGAGCAGATGGTGCACATGCAGGTCGGCCTCTATGCGCTCTTTCAGCGCCTGTACGGCATGTATCCGTGCAATTTCGTCACCTATCTACGCAACCACTACCGTAACAAGGACGTGTCGCCGATCTTCACACATACGATTAAAGTAAGTGTGGTGCATTTATGATGAGATAAAGTTAATAATAATTTTAATACGTTTTTATTTCTTTTACAGCCAATGCTGCAAACTGTTCAAATGCATCCGCTGCTGGTAATCACATCGAAGGACTTTGAAATCACTACTGATCGGTAAGTGTATATATTCTATAAATAAGGTATAGTAAAATGTAATTCATTTTCTTTGGATGAAATTGAAGACCTTATTTAGCATAGTTAGAATGATCCAATTTATATTTAATATGAATCGCTTTGTTCGATAACTTTTTGCCACTTTATAGGTTTATCCATTGTGCCTATCACATAGAAACATTATTTTAATGACATCTTTAATATTTTGTCTTCCAGAACGTAATGGATATCTTTGTCGATTCATTTGCGGTAATTTTGATATGAAACAAAAATTTTGCATAATTGGCTATTTTACAGTATCATCAGGACCACTATTTACATTTTCATTCGTTTGACTTTTCTTCAAATCCATGTTGGAGGTTTATCCATTGTACCTATTTCATAGAAATATTATTTTTCTAGAATGTAGTGGATCTTTGACATCAAAATTACTATAAAGGAAGCTACAAACAAAAATTGCGCATATTGCAGTAAAAACTACTGGTATTCACATTTTTAATCCTTTGACCTGCAAAATGTGGCTTATTTTCTTTTTGTTGATATACATCTTAGACTCCTTGTCGTATAATACCAATTTACAAAAGCATCCTAATAGTTTTTTTTAGTGCGAAATCTGATTCTTTCAAAGCCATACATCATAATTCGATCATACTTATACAACATGAGATGGAAAGCATATATAGTAGAACTTCGATTTGCCGGACTTTTCATATCCTCCACCTTTAATCCCCATTATACCATATGCATAATCCATATCATAGCTATTTCGGTAATTCTAACTCAATTCCGCTTATTATTATACTTTTCTTTTTCACTTTCCATCGATCAAACGGCACCACTATTAATTGATAAGTTTTCATACAAGGATTGCTACTGTATTGGAAAAATAATGTCTTACTTTTTATTACATCATAGATGCGAATTTTACGGTTAAATTTCATCCCCTCAACCATTTTAAGATTTCCAAATAAAAAGCGGAAGTTTAACTGTTTGGTCAGATTCGGCTAACTGCTATTGGTTGCTAACATATAGCTTAAGTTTCGAAATTTGCTTGTACGTGATTTTTATCACTAAATGCATTGTTTTTAGGTGGAAGCGAATGGACGCGCACGATGTCATCTTAGAGTGCGAACGCTATTCGATGGATTTGAAAGATCGCTTCTCGCATGATCACTGCTTTGCGCCGACAGCGTTTCGTTCCCGTTCTGGCACCACCAATTCAACGATTGGTATGTATTGTTACTTTGTTTTGCACCATGTTTCACCACAATAACTATTTTGTTTTTATTTTTTTTTGCAGAGTCGCCATATCAGTGTTTGAAGAGCCTGCAAACGACGCATTTTGACAATGAGTTTTTTAGTCCATCGCAGCTGATCATGCAAAGCCATACGCCAACGATCAACGAAACGCTACCAACTAGTATTCCACATTATGTATGTTTCACCTGATATTTTTTGGGGTTGTTAATGGATTTTATGCAAATTGGAAATCGATTGCATTGCTTTTTACCTTACTAGGGTGGTTAATTGAATAAACATTATATTAATTGGTTACAGCAAGAACTAAAAAACTGTGTCAAATATGATCTCACTTTAATTTTCTTTCTAACGAGCAAATGTTACTGTTTTCACAATTTGCATAAAACTAATAAGAAAACCATCCAATTTTAATTTAAGGGTTTTATCTTGATTAGCTGTTATGCTATTTGATTTATTTGAAAAACATTAACCTGCAAATATTTGCCAAATATCAATCCACTTTAACTTTTTTAACCAACAAATGTTACTTTTTCACAACTCGCAATACCTTTAATCACCAAATTAAAAAAAATCCATGTATCTTCGTAATTAAAATAACTTATTAAAGCAAGAATTGCAATACTATGGTTGAAATTTTAACCGAAGCATGCGAATATTGGCGAAATGCCTTATCACTTCACTTTTCTAACCAACAAATGTCACTAGCATAAAATTCGCTATAATTTTAATAACAAAACCATCAACTTTTTATTTAACTTCTTTAATTATTTAAAGCTTTTACCTTGATTAGCTGCTATAGTAACTGAATATAACAAAAACTAAAAAAGATTATCATAAACGCAAATTTTTGCCAAATGTCATCACACTTTAACTTTTCAACCAACAAATGTCACCTTTTCAGAATTTGTATAAAACTTGCTACACTTTTAATATGAAAGTCATCAAATTCAAAAACAATGCAAATATCTTTGCAATGAAACTAACTTATTAAACCAAGAATTGTAATACTATAGTTGAAATTTTATGCGAAGGATGCAAATCTTTGCGAAATGCCTTGTCACTTCAATTTTCTAACCAACAAATGTTACTAGCATAAAATTCGCTATAATTTTAATAAGAAAACCATCAAATTTTTATTTAACTTCCTTAATTATTTAAAGTTTTTACCTGCAAATATTTGCCAAATGTCATCATGCTTTAACTTTTTTTAACCAACAAACATCACTTTTGCACTAGTTTATAATTTTAATACGAAGAACATCAAATTTTTAACAACAGATATTATTTAAATTAATCAATGCATTTTCTGCTTCAAGCGATGTTTTTCTTATACTTAATTAAG
>JARJDW010017193.1:0-18013 GCA_030264715.1 Adinopsis sp. GC000173 | reverse complement strand
TTCCTATTGACCCAAAATCGGATTTTTGTACGTTTTCGCAATAATTTGAAATGCAGCAAAAAGCAAATAGGAATAATGTCAGAGGCAGTGTCGGACTTGGAAAAAATATTTATTTTTTTTAGAAAAAAACGAAAAGTCTCATTTGTGATTGACCCTAGCTTTGATAAAATATCTTTTGCGGGCTTTACTTATCCTTATTTATAATTGTTGTATGTTTTTCGCTAACATTTCTTAAATTAGCAATTTTTTAACTAAATTTTGGTCCGTGAGTGAATTATACTCTTGAGTTATCATTAAGGATGCCAATTTATAATTAAGTTTTATAATATTTTCATTGAATGTTGTCTTTTTATTATTTTTTATTGAATGTTTGCGTCTTTTCACTGTTTTTCACTAATTTTCATTGAATGTTAGTGTCTTTTCACTATTTTTTATTGAATTTTAGCGTCTTTTTATTATTTTAATTATTTTTCATGGAATGTTAGTGTTTTTTTACTATTTTTCATTGAATGTTAGTGTCTTTTCATTATTTTCACTATTTTAATTGAATGTTAGTGTCTTTTTACCATTTTTCACTATTTTTCTTTACGGTTGCCCATTCTCTATCTAGAATCTTGCAGTAAAGCTTGTATTGTATTTAAAAAACATTTCCTCATAGAAAAACACTCGTGATTAGCCCTTTTGTATGTTTATACGTTTTTAATTAAAATTTCTCAAATGTATGCAATTTTATAACTAAATTTTGGTCCTGTGCATAAATTTAACGCTATATAATTGAAATTTCCCACGCTAACTGCCCTTGGTGAACCATCATTGATAATAGAATCAATAAAAAACGCTTGGGGTAGGGTCACAAAACTAAAACTAATTGTTAGTTAAAAATATTTGTTTGTGGTTTTGATTTTCTAGTCCGTCCCTGACACATGTCATGCGAATATAAATCCATCCACACACACAAAAATAAAATTTATTAATAATTTAACGGCTAATTATGCACATCTACCTCCATATTTGAAATAAAAATAAAAGATGAAACATAATGCATGGTAACGTCGTCGTTGCTAATTACATTTTATAATTCATGTTTTTTGCGCTGTTGTATTATTGAATTAATTAATTAATTTATTAATAAGCTGCTTCGTATTCTTCACCCAATCAAGTTTAAATAAAATTTGTTAAATACTTTGCTTAGATGTACGTAACAAGCTGGGCGCGATGATATAGTAGATGATATGATGACATGACGTGAGCGTCGATTTTTTAATGCTTTGTAATAAAGCCGTTGCATTATTGATGCGCCGCGCAGTGTGTTTGTCTTGTCTATATGTAGGTAGTTTACGTACGTACGTATATATTGAATGGATCGATTCCCTTTTTTCGATTAATAAAATAGTAATAATAATCCACGTGATGTTGTACGGTATGGCATGATGATGATGATCCACGAATGACAGATGTTTCGTTCAGATAGAAAATTCCCACCGTTTGTGTGTGGTGTGGTATAGTTTTCTTTTTGTTTTATTTTTCAGTAGTAGTATGCTAATAGGCGCCAACTTAGATTATAGTGTGCGAGGAGCAAAAAATATAATATAATACAAAAAGAGGTAGGCTAATTTGTTTATTTCTTGTGTGATTAATTAAGTATGCAACCCAATTTGCGCGCACTGAGAGAGATGATACTTTCACGTCTGTTTTTTTTCGCCACTACGATTTGCTTGCTTTCTCTATATACATATATATGTATAATATATTTTCTATCTAGCTAGCTAGAAAATGTTGTTTTTTTTTATTGCACGCTATAAACAACAGACGATTATGTAAATAATAGCTGGCTGATGCTAAATTTCGTTTTTCACAATTTTTTTTTGTTATTTATCGATTTATTGTATTTTGTATTGTAGTATTTGTGATATAACTGTTAATTAGCCACACTTCGCTAAGTAAGAGATCACAAAGTTGCAGTAAACTTGATAGGTTTTTTTTTTAAATATGAATACGATGTTGTTTAAAGCGGTAAAATTGATGATATAAAACTTATTGAAAGTGTCAACCAACAATGTGGTGCGGTTTGATTGAATGTATGATGTATGAAAGCTTTAATTGTATCATTGGTACACTGTAATTAATTGTTTCTAGTTAAAAAAAATAGTAAAAAACCTTAATTCTTCTAGTTTCGAATATTTTGCATTAATTTTTCTTCATATCAACGTATTTAGTCTCTCATTTTTATTTCTGTTGATTTTTATTAGTCCTTCATTTGATTGTATGCCTATTTTTAAGTCTGTTGAGTATACTTATACATAAAAATCTACTATAACAATAATGTGCGATAAATTGTTCTAATTAGATAATTGGTGAAGTTTCTCGAATTGAATAAAGATTATTCGCATTTTTGGTCTGTGTCAGTCATTCTTAGACGATACATCATTTTTTAAATAAAGATTAAGGCAATGTATTGTGTATAAACACGCGTTATCTATTACAATTTTTATTATTAACTCTCTTACGTATATCTTCGAGAATTTTTACCAAATTTTTATACTGAATTGATTCACACTATAATTTACACATTTCTTTTTTCTAATTTTTTCTTCTTTTCTTCATTAATCTGTATTTCAATCGATTATATCGCAATTTGCGCGAAAATACTTAAAAATATGTGTAGTACAATCAATGATATACCATTACTAGTAGCTGTTTTCGGTTCGAACACTACGATTTGCAAAAACCACAATTATTATTGTTATTTTTGTAAAAAATTGTATTGGAGACGCGCACTATAAACTAATTTAAATATAGAAATTAACATTCCTTTAAGCTTATGATAAAAAAAGTGTGCAATTGTAATGATTTTGCGATTTGTCACAGCAAGAATAAATTGTCCTAGTTTGAATTGAGTTCGGAAATAAAAAAATCCACTGCCAATTAAACATTATTTTTCAGGCGAAAGCTGCAAAAATTTGTAATTTAAAGCGCATAATAAAACAAAAACATTTAATTGCAATAAATTTATTCTTTTTAGTTAATTTTGAAGCCTAAATTGTCAGAAGAAATTTTTATTGCAATTAAACATTTATTTTTGTACTAGAAAAAAGTGTAAACATTGATGTTTGTATGTGTATATAGATTTTCGACATTCATTCATTCAGGAAGAACTGTTTTTGTACGAAAATTTGCATTTTATGTACGTTTGGTTGCTGCCTGTTAGGTTTTGTGCGACATTCATTCATTATAGTATAAGAGTGAAAGCCACATATATGCAACATATACATTTACGAAAAGTTTGCTCTACTGCAAGGTGGCGACCCTTGCATTGCATATTATTGCTATTATAATTGTTATATGTATTAGCACAACTATTAACTCTCTGACTAAGACTATCCAAGCGTATGTGTACTTAACTTAACCTAATGGTAAAACAAACAACTTTTACCATATTACAAGAGTAGAGTGTATGGAAACGCTGCTGCTGCCTGGTAGCAGATGAAAATGTGTGCAATTGTTGCTTGCTTGCTTGCTTAGTTAGTTGGTTGATGTGTGTGAATGTGCGCGCGCGTTCTTTTTTGCACACTCACACACACTGCGGCTTATTAAGAGCGTTGAGTGCGCGCTTTTTGCTGTTGCTGTCGTTTGTTGCTCGCACGCTAAGCCGACTAATACATCTAACAACATCAAACAAATTTTGTTTATTGATATCAATATTCATATATAGAGAGAGGAATTAGTTGCATGCTGCCTGTGATTGGCGTCAACAACAACAATAACAAGAAACTTATCTAATAATAATTTGCAACAAGATGGGTGTGAGTACGAAATCATCATCGCAAATGTACATTAACAACAACAATAACAATGCAAACAATGTGAACAACAACAATACGCATCTGATGGGAAGCAATGGCTTTACGATCGGATTGAGTAGTAATAATAACGCGACCACCAACAACGATGATTTGCAAACGACGACGATCGGTGAGTTTTATCGCAATGGGGTGATTTTCGTCACTGGTGCAACGGGGTTTGTCGGCAAGGCGCTGGTGGAGAAGCTGTTGCGTTCGTGCGATTTGATTGAGGTGATTTACGTGCTGATTCGGACGAAGCGCGGAATGAGCGCCGAGCAACGGCTGAAGGAGCTGTTTAAGAATCCGGTAAGTAATAACATTTATTCGATTTGCAATATTTCCGGTTAGCTAGCGTATGGGCCACAAAATTTGCATGAAAATGCGAGATTTTTGTGCGTTTTTAGCAATTTTTTGCATTTTTTAACTAAATTTTGGCAAGCAATTTTAATTTGCTTATAAATTATACAAAGTTGCAATGAAATTTTAACTAAAATCTGTGATATTTGCTGGAAATTACTGAAAATTTTGATACCAATAGTATTATTTTGCTTAAAAACATGAAATAGATTGCCCGACTCTATATTATTAGACCATTTGCCACCCGATTTTAATTTAATAGTAAATTATCGAGAATTGCAGTGCATTTTCCACTTTTTTAAACTCGAATCTATGAAATTTTAGTAAGAACAGAAAATTTTAGACGCAAACAGTATTATTTTGATTAAAAAAAAGAAATAAGTTGCGCGACTCTGCATTTTAGACTATTTGCAACTTCATTAGAGCGCAATTTTAATTTGATAGTGAATTATCGAAAATTGCCGTGAACTTTCCACTTTTTTAAACTTGAATCTATGATTTTTTTCTAAGATTACTGATGCAAACAGTATTATTTTGCTTAAAAACAAGAAATATGTTGGCCGACCCTGTATTTTGCACCATTTGCCACCTGATTAGCGGGAAATTTCAATTTTATAGCAAATTATAGCAAAGATTTGCATTGAACTTTTCTTTTATTTTTGATTCCATTTAAGATTCCAGAAAAAAGTAGTTTTTTCATTGTTAAAAAGTTATATATGTCCAAAATAAGTCAGATTTTATTGGTAAAAATATGTTTCATCTTGCGCTACTGCCCCAAAAAGACTTTTTTCACTTTCTATGTCGATGCAGTTAACAAATTTTCATCAAAAAATTGTAGAAAAACTATTATTTAATCTGTTATTTAATGCAATTTTATCAGTCACTAACCAAAATAGTAAATGTAGTGTGACTTTAATTTGATGTTTTGATGCTAACAAGGCATTTATTTCGCTCGAAAAAGTAAATATTTGCCGATTTACTACTTGATTGTAACAATTTATTATAGGTCATGTCATTTTTTACGTTTTTCCGTTTTTTTTACTTGTTGATTAATTGCTGAAGTTAATTTTGCAATAAAAAAAAATGTAGAAAGCCCGACATATTTGTTAAATTTATGCCTAATTGAAATGTATTTTATTATAGGTGTTTAATAAGATCAAGGAAAAGGATGCGGATTTATTAAATAAGGTGAAACCGATCGAGGGCGACGTGTCGCTACCCAATCTCGGCCTGAACGACACCGACCGCGCATTGCTAATCGAATCGGTGAATATTGTTTTCCACTCGGCGGCGACAGTCAGGTATGTTATAATTTACTAGCGCAATTAATTTAAAAAATCTATAAATCACATTGATGATGATGATGATTTGACATTTGTCAGATTTAACGAGGAGTTGAAGGTGGCGGTGACGCTTAACACGCTTGGCACACAGCGCATCCTCGATTTGTGCACGTCGATCAAGCGGCTGAAGAGTTTCGTGCACGTCTCGACGGCGTATAGCAATGCCGATAAGCGTATCGTCGATGAGATCGTCTACAAACCGCCATACGATCCGAATTTGATTATCAACTGCATCGAACATCTACCGGATGGGGCTGTTGATATGCTCGCAGATAAATTACTGGTATGTATGTGTTGTATGTTGTAATAATTTAATTTAATTAGCAACGCACATTAATTTCGAAGATTTATTGCTTAAAATATTGTGCATTATGCGGTTTTATAATAATATATGCAGAAATAATGCTGCAGTTTTGCGATTAATTATTAATTAATGATTATGCAATTTTTGCAAATGCACAAATATATTTAAACTTTAAAAAATAACAAATTGGTTGGTTGGTATTGAATTAATAAGTACAAGAATGCTAATTAAAAATATTTCCAATAATTTTAACGTTTGACTTAGTTGATGAAGTTTTCTAAGCAACACTCTGAATTTCTTCGCCTTTTCTTTCTTGTTTGAGGATCGAATTATAAAAATACAAATAAAAATATGAGATTCTATTTTGATGTCATTATCAATCTGGATAATGACATCAAAATTTAACGGGAAAAAGTATCCTAGAATCTTTAGACGTCTCGATTTTTCCAGATTTGTCTAGATTTTTTGTTTAATTACGAATTAACATAAAAATTAAGTAAATAATGAAATAATGCCATTAATCCAACATATTTCTATACTTTTCGAACAATTTTTAAACGATTTTTTACTACAGTTTCTTGAATTTATGGATTTTCTAACAATATTTTAATAAATCTTGACATTTTTATAAATTTAGATAGTTTCTAATAAAGTTTTGAGTTTCTGATTGATTTGAATGCGTTTTACATCAAAATGTCAAGAATTTGTAATTATTTTACTAAATTTATGTTAATTTAAGTTCTCGTTTGGCCTGCCACACTTAAAAAAGGTTGCCCACCCCTTCTTATCTATAATTTAATCTCATTTATGTTTATGTATTTATCTAATAGTTATTTGATTGAATTTGTATTTAAATATTTCTACATTTTAATACAAATCATTAAGTAAATACCACAAAATTATAAATCTTTTAATAATATTTTTTATATATAATTGATTACGCATTTATTGTGTTGTATTTTTAAATCAATGCTCATTTCTAATTATGTTTTTTATATATATTATTTATATAGGGTAAGCATCCGAATACGTATACGCTGACGAAAGCGATGGCTGAGCAATTGGTTTGGGAGTACTCTGCATTAATTCCGGCAACGATCGTACGTCCATCGATTGGTAAGCACACAAAACACACATACAATAATTACATTGCTTGTTTTATATATACTAGTAAATATTTAATTGTATCAATTTTAGTTACATGTGCGTGGAAAGAACCATTTCCTGGATGGGTGGACAATGTGAGCGGCATCACCGGTATACTGATGGAGATTGGACGCGGCTCGATTAAGTCGATCATCGCCAATGAGAATCTAATCATGGATATGATTCCGGTTGATGTCGTTGTTAATACGCTTGTCACTGCTGCTTGGCACACAGTCGCTAATAGGTAGATAATATACAAATATATAATATATAAAAAATAAATACTTTTCGCTTTGCTGCTTGAATTGAGGTTATAAATGCATATGCAGATTAATCCTCTCTAATTAAAATAATTCATTATTTATTTATTAAGTAGTATTATATTATATGAAATGAGAACAATTGATTTCTAATCTAATCATTGCACACACAGAGAGGCGAATGTGTGCTGTTGTGCTGTGAGAGTATTTAGCATTTCTATTTTATACGCTGAGCTGAAATAAATCTTAGCAGTTTTGCATATTACAATCAAACGCGCTAAAACACACACAACACAACGTCGTCGTGTAAAGGTCAGCCTTCCTCTTTGCGCAAAACGAACATTTACTACTTCTACCACATATTATCACAACAAACAATAATTCAAGGACGCGCTGCGCTGCACTCTTGCCGCAATTATGCTTTATTTCATACATAATTATGCATTCAGGAAGATAATTGCAACAACCGAATTTTTCTATAATAATTTATCTATTTTTCTCTGCTGCAATATCAGTTCTTGCTACCGCACTTGTTGCAATTATGTTTTATTTCATAATTATTCATTCAGGAAGATAATTGCAACCAGTGGCGAGCAGAGCTCCAAAACACTCAACAAAGTAAAATGCAATAAAAATCTAAAGAAAACTTGTAAAAACGACAAATTTAACACTTTCCCCCCGAATTTTGCTTTATTTTGCTTAGTATTCATCAAAAATTATAAATTTACCGTCGTTTCTAACAATTTGTGAAACCTTGCTATTATTTATCGCAAATCCACGTTGAAATTAAGGTATTTTAAGCCCCCGGAATGAGTGAAAATCCATTTTGGAGGTTGGAATCACATTTTCACTCATTCCAATGTTGTTAAAACATTTTCTCTGTTCTTTTCCTAGATCGAATACGATGCGTGTGTACAATTGTACGAGTGGCAGTATCAGCCCGATTCTATGGGGCGATTGGGGCAATCTCGCAACGAAAGCGGCGATTCGCTATCCGAGCAAGTATCTGAATTGGTATCCGGGCTTTTCGTTCCGTACGAATCGTGTGATGCATTGGATTTGCGCCGTGCTATTTCACACGACGCCCGCATTCTTATTGGACATGCTGTTGATGTGCACCAAACACAAACCGATGTATGTTTAGTTGCATATTACAATACAAATAATTTAAATACGTTAATTTTTAGGATGTATACGATTTGCAAAAAAACGAGAAATGCATTAAAGGCGGGCGAATTTTGTTCGCTCAACGAGTGGGACTTCAAAGTGAGCAGCTTGAAGATGTTGGTGCGCGATGTGAAGGACGCACGCGATGGGGATCAGTTTAACGTGGATGTGAGCAAGGAGAATGGTTTCAATTGGGACGAGTATAGCGAAACGTACATGCTCGGAATACGACAGTTTGTGCTTAAAGATGATTTGGGCTCTTTACCGCAGGCGAAAACTCGCTTAAATAGGTAATGCAAACATTATATTCAATTATTCATTAACATATTTATAATTGCTGTGTTTTTATAGATTTTACTGGGCAAACAAAGCGTTTCAACTTCTCATATTTTACATGCTATTGAAGTTTACAATATTTTAAGTGATTCATCATGCAATTTGTGTTTTTTTACTACTCAACTAGCTGTAAAACTTACTAATATTATTTTATATGTATGCGTATTATTGAAACGTGTAGTGGTTTTAATTAACATTTTTACTAAATAAACGATTATTTTATTTTGTTGTCGAATTGAGCGCTATTTTTAATGAACTTTGCATTTTTGCTACCATATAGTAGATGGCGTCTGGTACAAAAATTTATAGGTTAGAAAAAACATATGTTTACTTTTAATCGTATTAATAACATTAATAATTAATAATTTGATTACTTATACGCCAATTAATTATACTCTAGTGGTAGTTGATGTTATTATTTATAGTTGATTTACAATTAGATTAAATAACTCCCTTTCACTTGCATTTAAAAATACATTGGGGATTCCCAGAGATAATCCCCTTAACAAGTGAGTGAAATCAAGCATTTTAGTACAAATTTATTGCGCTACCTCTCAAATGGAATATCCTTTTATCAAGACTGATAACCAAGAAAATATAATAATTAAAGTCCAAAACGATGCGGACGATTTAATCGAGCGCGATGCGAAAATCTACAATGTGTTGATGCAACATACCGCCGCCTTGAGTGAAATCAATCGGAAATTGGATACGTTATTAGCGACATCGAAGACAACGTCGGCGACACAACGCAGTATCGACACGCAAACGCTGTACGAGAAGCAGCAGGAATCCGAATCATGCCAGGAGATCGTTGGAAGCAATGTGCTGATAGGGGGGGTGTCGCTGAAAGTGGCAAAGCTTGGCCCGTTAATGCGCGTCGCAGATCACTTCCCCGTGAAGGGGACCCTTCGCGACGATGAGATGAAGCGAGTGTGGCTTTGCTATAACAATTGCGATGTGGAAATAAACGGCGAATAGTAAGTAGGTAAATATTTAGTAGTTAATTTTAATAAATTTTGTGGTATAATAGTCCAATTCATCGCGCTGTTGTTGACGACAATCTGCAAGCTGTGAAGCAGCAATGCTTCGTTCTCAAACAGAAGAAAGTTGATGTGGACCTTGTAAATTGTGATGATAACGTGAGTATGAATTCAATAATGTAATACACAGTGCCAAACACATTTTCATTCAATGATGATGAGTTTCATTAACAAATTTTGATGGAAAATGCCGAAAGATCAAAGAAAAATCTATCCCAAAAATGAATGTTTAGGAATCTTGGTCCCATAATTAATAATTCTGCATATTTCAGACACCATTGCATCTAGCGATAATCCACAATGTACAACCAGAAATCGTCTACGAACTGCTAAAACACGGAGCCTCACTGCACAAGCCAGACGGAGTGGAGAATAACGCATTTCATCTGGCTGTCGAGCACGATCACGTGCAGATATTTGACTACTGCGGCGATGATGAACCGGCGCTGAATAGTCGCAATCGCGACGGCAACACGCCGTTAATTATGTGCGCCGTGAAGAATAGCAGCCATTTGGTCGAACGACTCTTGCAGTGCGGCGCCAAGGTGGACGAAAGGGATCGCAATTCGGGACGTACCGCGCTGTTTCACGCCGTCGAAAACGATTCCGAGAGAATGGTGGAGTTGCTGCTGCGACACGGAGCCGATACTCGAGTGGTAACATTTGCTGGATATTCGATACGTGATGTAATCAACGAACTACAAGTGAGCGATGGCATCAAAGCGCTTATCAATGCAGATATTGGTGCCGGTGGTGGGAAACGAAGGCGGAAACGCAGCAATAATAAGCCTTAATTTTAATTTATTAACTCGTATTATAGGAATCGAAATAAAGTATATTTTAGTTTATGTTAGATTATCGAGGATTTATTGCATTTCACACGCATGAATGCAACAACAATTTGAACTTGCAGAAAGAAAAGAAAGATATCACTGCTAACGATAAAAAAGACTGCGAAATAAATAAATTTGTACGAAACGAAAACGATATCACTTGGAACGTAGCAATAAACCTTAATTTTAATTAATTAACTCGATATAATAAAATTAAAGCATATTTTTGTTCATCACATCAATCAATCAAAGTTGCCACATCGTGGAAAATTGTGCGGCAAATCAGTGAAATCACCCACCTTAAACACCATCATCATGCCTTCGTAGAGGTGCAAATTGACGTGGCAATGTAAATTCCAGTATCCGGGATTCGATGAGATGAAGCGTAGAATCGCGTAGCCATAATTTGGTAGCGCTAGCGTATCTTTAAGCGCCGGATTGTGACGCTGACGTTTCAGCAAACCTAATCTATCTAGACGTTTAAGTTCATCAAGGGTGGTTGCGTTCGTTTTACCAATTGCCAGTACAGAAAAGGTGTGTCCGTGTAGATGCATCGGATGCGATTCGAAGAAGCTAGTTTGTTCTCGGACGTTGAGCATTAATATTTCAATCACTTTGTTTACAGGTAGCTGCAATGTAAGTAAATAATAAATAAATAAATAAATAATAGTTCAATAACTTTGTTATCTCTGTTGCAAAATAAATGAACCATTTAACGTAGTATACCTGGTTTTTCATGTATTTTTCGACAGATTTTAGACGCATTTTGGCCGAGGCTACCTTCGAAAAGGTGAATTCTATCAATTTTTGGTAAAAACGCATCGATACTCTTTCGGAAAATGCTTGTAAAACACTATAATGACAAATTTTTCAGCATTTTTATTGTTTTTTGGCATCTTCATTAGATTTTGTTAGAATGAGGCCAGCTCGAGGTGTGGAAGATGAAATTTGCATGTAAATCGCATAAAAAATGCATAAAAGTTGAGTCAAATTTGCTATTTTTGAAGTTTTCACTCATTTTTATACTATTTTTACAGTGCTTTTTTTTTAAACCGTTAAAATCCACCTTTCCGGAGGTAGCCCAGACGAATGGCTTAGTTATTTTGGAACAGAGCTAGTATAACTTACTTCTACAACGTGAAGACAGTTGCAAATGCGCGCCTTTCCGCAAAACTTATTATGATTCGTTATATTACAAAACGGATCATGATCGTGCCCATTCTGGAAGATTAACGGACGCGCCGGCATCGCAAAAGTGATATTATTAATATTCGGCGTGAGCATTACATCATCACCAATACCACGTAGGGTAATTGGCACAAAGTTTGCCAAATACGTGTGCATATAGAACTGAAAATCGGCGTGCTGTGCCACCAAACGCTCGTCAAACTCCTCGACGGTTTTGATCTCATCGTAGTTGATTGATTTATCCGCGTGGATTGTGTCAAAATAGCCCAACAACTACAAATCAGATGATTCACAAGCGGGTAAAATGGAAAAATAGTACAATATTTATTTTTACTTGTTTGGTGCTTGTTGGTGTTGAAGCGGTAGCGAGGTCTTTACTTAAAACTTGCGCGTGCAGTTCGTAGTCCAAGTATGCTAAGCCAGTCAAATTACCGCAGAATGCGACACCCTCGGCGCGTATCCAATACGTTTTTGGCTTTCGATTCGTACGTAGGATGAAATCAACACGTTCACCGCTTGTCATCACAACCGCATTAACTAAAAATAATAACTTTGGATACATAGTATAGTGGAGTATCGATTTTGAGTGTGGGAGCAACAAAGTGAGGCGAAAAACAATGAAAAATCAGCTTGATTTTACTCTAATTAAAATTGCGATTCGTACTAAAGCTATTGCTCTACTTATTACCAGAATTAGGAACAGGTAGAAACGTGCTCAATCTAAATTCAGCATGACAAACTTGTGCATGTGAAATCGTTACCAAGTGCGACCTAACACACACACGCAATTTTGAGTTTATCTTTAAGATTGGAGTATAGTAAGATAGAGAGCAACGAGCTGGTGAGGCATCAGACATAGAGCAAAGAGGTTTTGTTAGGTGTTAGGGGTAGTTAGAGATGGGCAGTGCAGGAAACTTTGCGTACTTGAAAAAGCTATCTAAGAACTAAGCTCTACTATCTGTCTCACTATATTTACAGACTAGTTATTGCAAACAAACCTGCAAATTTTGCTTACTTACCTCTAATGGGCTTAATATCATGACCATCGACAGCAATTACCAACATCTGATGGTTGTCGATTGAGAATTTAATCGGACACTCATTGGCACCGACATGCATTAAACGAAAACGATAGTGCTTATTCTGAAATTTATAAATCATTTAGATCTATAACATGCATCAAATTTCTTTATTGCACAAACGTACATGTTGTACGGTAAAGTGTAGCGGCGGCACCTTATTGCCATCGATCGCCGCGAATCCATTGATCATAATCGCCGATATATTCGCCGGCGTGATATCGTCGTGCAACAATTCGTAATGCTCAATCATCACCTCATTGCCATCGCGCGTCCAATCCGTCAGCGAAATGCTATGCTCGGCGAGGTCGTAGTCGTACAGTGAACAGTATGGGTCTTTGGCGTCGCGTATGATTAGCGGGCCGAAGACGCCGACTGAACGCTGCAACTCTACAAAAAAAAGATATTCTAGTGAATATGATTAAATTTGAGAAATGAAATGCTCTAAAGTTTCATGATTGTTATAGATGGCTGAAATGTACACTCAGCAACAACCAGAATCAACAAGAGGTCTTCTAATGGTGGACGTTGTCTAATGAAACGCCTCTTTGACTTGGGAGAAGAAAAGCTGATTTATATTACATTCAAAAGTTAGGTGGCCATGGAATGATACCAAGAACATAACTAAATATGTTGTACTGACTTCATTCGCTTTATATTTCATGCTTGTGTTCGTTATTATTGTTCAACCGTAAGATTTTTTTAATTTCGTCACTATTTATATGTGATACCCTTACCGATATGCGAGTGATAGAAATATGTCCCACGTTGTGTCGTATTGAACCGATACAAGAAGTGTGTACCCGGTAGAATTGGACATTGCGTCACCTGGGGCACACCATCCATCGGATTCGCACCGGGTAGATCGATTCCATGCCAGTGTATCGATGTTATTTCACTCGGGAGGTGATTCTTCACCAGCACTTCAATCACATCCCCGAAACATACCTGGATGCAAAACAAAACTTGTTTACTTACTTAAACGTCAACGCAAAGCTTACTTACTTGGATTTGTGGTCCAGGCAGTAAGCGATTGATGACTTTCAGCAACAATCGCTCTCCATCGGTGACGATGCATTGCTCGTTGAAGCAATCGGCGTTATCTCCTTGCAGACATCGTTTACACTGCCGATTCATGCTGTACATCATCTCCACGTTGAATTCATAGCTGCAAGTCATTTGGGTTGCATACGTGCAATCTCTAACGCATGGATGATCGACGTAGTCTAAAAATGTGTTTGATTTAGGGTGGACAACTTTTCTTACACCAAAGTAAGAAATTAAATTTAATATTTAGTTAATCCATGCACAAATTGGTGCGATTTTGATTAAAAAACGCACGAAAATCAAGAAATTTTTAATGTAAAAGTGTAAAAATTTCGTTATTTTTGCACTATATCACAATTTTATTACCTGGATAATGTAATAAATCGTCGCCGGTGCATAATCCAGCTAGCAAAACACATAAAACTAGTAATAAATACATTATATTAATGAATAATGCAACGAAAAGTGGGCCGCCGCCGTTTTAAATGCATTCGGGCTACGTGCCGATTTCGCGTACGTGAGATTTGCGCGTAGATAATGAAGTCATTATACCTTTTTTACACTCGTTTTTTGTAATAATAAATTTGTTAATTAGCGCAATTTAAACGTGTGCGCTGATATTTATCATCCATCTGGCGGGATTTTCCGAAAGCTGCAAGTTGGAGTATTTTGGTGGCGCTGTTTGCAATCCATGCCGGCTTTAAATCTAACCTAAAAAAATTAAATTTGTTGTCTAAGTTTGATAAATGGTAAGCAACGTTTAATCGTACATAATTAAGCTTATTTAATTAATTGCAGCGCAATAATGGATTTCTTTCGCATCAAGCAATCTATTTGGATGAATTGTGTAAACAAAAAAGATTGGTGCGTTGTTGTTGTGTTATTGTGGATGATGACATGGAGCGACTTTGATTTAATGAATTAAATTGTATTAGAACATGCAAGATGGAGGTAACGTAAAAGAATACGACGGATAATAAGTAAATTGTGTTGTTTAAACACATTGCAGATCATGATGGATGATATTCTTAATAAAAAACACATTTTAATGAAGAGTTTGGGAATACATGCTTTGAAGATGACATCAAGCTGCTTTGATTTAAACATACACGATGGAAATTATCAAGAAGCAAGTACGTTATTGCCTATGCGTAGTGCAATATTCACGAATGGATTTATTATTTATTCATAGCCAAAAATCTAGTTTTAGAAAATACGTATGTATGTGACGTTGGGCGCTACGTTGAAACAATGAATGATTTTGATGAATTGCGTGTAAAATGAATATATTTCTACATTTATCGAAAAATCATGAATCAAGTATGTTGTGTTGCCTAATTAACAACAAATTTAATTGAAAATGTGATTATATTCACAGCAAAACGTTTGATTTTGATGAATTGCGTATAAAATGGATATCTTTCTACATTTATCGAAAAATTATGAATCAAGTAAGTTGTGTTGCCTAATTAACAACAAATTTAATTGAAAATGTGATTATATTCACAGCAAAAAGTTTGATTTTGATGAATTGCGTATAAAATGGATATCTTTCTACATTTATCGAACAATCATGAATCAAGTAAGTTGTGTTGCCTAATTAACCACAAATTTAATTGAAAATGTGATTATATTCACAGCAAAAAGTTTGATTTTGATGAATTGCGTGTAAAATGGATATATTTCTACATTTATCGAACAATCATGAATCAAGTATGTTGTGTTGCCTAATTAACAGTAAATTTAATTGAAAATGTGATTATATTCACAGCAAAAAGTTTGATTTTGATGAATTGTGTGTAAAATGGATATATTTCTACATTTATCGAAAAATTATGAATCAAGTATGTTGTGTTGCCTAATTAACAACAAATTTAATTGAAAATGTGATTATATTCACAGCAAAGTTTGAAAATGTACATATTTCTACATTTATCGAAAAATCATGAAACAAGTATGTTGTGTTGCCTAATTAACAACAAAATTTAAAATGAAAAATGCACAAAATGCCTATTAATTGTATATATACATAATTAAATAGTTGAATTTTGGCCGTTTGGTGTTTTTACGCCTTCGCAGTTTGCCATCCTGCACACTTATTGATTTCTTGCGCGCTCTGATAAAAAACCATACGCACACTCACACACACAGACACTACACGACGTCGACGTCGCATCCTAAACTCACACACAAATACACACACTTACACACACACGTATATATAGATAGAGTAAAAAAAAGAAATGGTCCATCTTGTTGTTGTTGCTGCCAATGTTGTTGTTTGCGACGGCTAGAAAACGCACACGCGAACCGAATTCTTCGTCGTCGCCGAGAAGAAATCATCACATCCACACCACCTAATAGATAGTAATAAACATATTGTGCACGAAATAATCATACCAACCGGGGGTGGAGGGTAATAAACATAGAGGTAGCAGCAACAGTATTTGAAAAAAATTGTATGTTTTGCTTACAATAGTTAATTGTTAATCGTACAAATACAACGAATCCAAATTAGACAAAATCATGAGCGCCAAGGTTAGTTGGTTTGCCTTCATTTTTTTGCCCAAAAATAGTAGTCTATTATAATTTGGATTGTATGTTAATTGTTAGACAACCACTTATACAAATAAGAGTTTTTTTTTGTTTGATGTAGCACTGTATTGATGGCAAATATAAACTATAGCAGCAGCATAAGTAATTAATGACGCACGCAAATTCATCGGCGCTCACACACTCGTACTCGCGTCTGTTTGAATATTTTTATTATTTCTATTTTTAGCGCTTGGTGTTTAGAATTTTTTTCATTTTGTAGATTCGCAGTTTTTTTAGTAGTATTAGTTGTATGCATTCGATGTGTGTTGTGTTGTTGTGTTGTTGTATCGCTCGCACAGCGCACTACTACCACCAAAAAGAGAATCGTATGTGTTTGTTGTTTTGATTTGTTTTTCGCATTTTTATCATAATCTCTCGCGCTTATTTTACAACAACATCTGTCATCGGCAATTGCGCCGCAAGTATATTATTTAATTTCCGGTAGCGACACAACCAATAATCTAATCGCTGATAAGATAAATGATGTATGTTTACGTTTTTAAGTGGCGGTGTATATACAGCCGCTATGTGTTCTCTGCCGGCCAGGGTGTTGGCCCGGCCGAAATATTTGCTTACTTACTTAAACAACCCAGCATAGATTAGTGTGACATATTATAGTAATTTTGATTTCGTTTAACATCCCCAATTCTGTTGTTATTAATTGTATTTGTAATATTTGTAGATGACGCGGTATAAACATGCCGATTTCGCGGACGATGACAGCATTGGAAGCGTGCAGCTGACTGAAGGTAATTATTTCCTACCTGTCTGTATCTGATGTGATATTGAATTGAAAATTACTGTTTTGTTTGTTTGTTTAGCAGGAATCAGTTCGAGTGCGACGCACATACGCTATCATACCTCATCCAGCATGTGGCAGAAGCGCACCATGCTCGAGAAGGCGTTGCTGCTGCTCGTCGGCACGCTGCTGTTCGTCGTTATGATACTGGCGTTTCTGCTCAGCTCGGCGGATAAGCGGATACGCGAAATCAACATTACGAGTGCACCAAACGTATGTGTTATTTGAAATAGAGAACATTTATTGCGATTGCGATTCTAAATTGGGAATATTTAGTATTACATTTCCATTTGCTGATTTGCTGTAGTTTTGGAGAGGAATTTCAACAAGTTTCTGAAAAATAAGCAAAGCTGCCTTTTATATTTGAAAGTAACTAGCCCCACTTGCTTTTTTATAATAAATTTTAAGGTCTTCGTCCCATCGGATGATATGGATAGCTAGAAACGTGTTAATAAATTCGTTATAATTAAATTCTGAAGTAGTTCAAGTTTGTCCATCTCAAAAACATAGACTACAAGTCGCTACTTGTAATTTTAGAAAGAAATTCATTAAAAACGTGTTTAGGAACTTGGTCTCTGGTTTATTTGCAACGCAATGCCTTAATTTTGGACGATTTTTGTACTTTTTTTTAATTAAAATCAACAAAAAGCGATTGAATGAAACAAATCCATCAT
>JARJDW010017185.1:0-10180 GCA_030264715.1 Adinopsis sp. GC000173 | reverse complement strand
TACATGAAAGTAAACAAGCGAGAAAAGAATCATTTTCTTTGTTAGTCCAGAAAATTAGCACGTTTATTTGCCACTAGATGTAGGAATGTTATGATTACAATCGTAAATAATGAACAATTCTGTGATTTTTCTGGTTTTCTGAATACAAGCAATAGCCAATCTCTTTGGCCAACTTTTCTTTCGCCCAAAAAGTACCACTTTTGCGCTTTGCAATACAACAATATTCTTCAAACTGTATTCCGTGTAAACTTGGTGTTCCAAGAATCATTAAGTGAAAATAAAAATTTGACAATAATAAAATACGAAATAAAACTAGAAATTACACAATTTAAAGTAAATTTTGACATTTTATCTAAAACTGCTATAAAGTAGTGTCCTACATTTGTTTTTTTTTTCTATTTGAGTAAAATAGGATTCCCTGAAATGAATATCGTAGCTCTAAGTCGACAAAGTTTGAAAATCACTGCAATACAATACAATATAATATTTCATGTTTGTGACAATGCAAACGTTCGTGTTTTGAATGTTTTGAAACGATTTACTCTACTACCCAACCATGCATGCATGGATGATACACATTTTTCTCTCAAGGAGTACATAAACGTAAGCGTAAGTGTAACACGAGCCTGATAAACGCTCGCTCGCTCGTAATTGACGCCGATTCCTCCTGCACAACACAACACGGCGGCGGCGGCGACGGTGGCACGAATTTCTATGTGTTCCCGTAGTATACGATAATTACTCATTTTAAATTGAAACCGAATACGATTAGCGACGCACATCATCATCACATCACCCTCCTCCCCGTACACCTCGCACCACTTACGAAAAACGCAAACCATCGCACGGTTATAACCACGTGAAATACATTTTCGTTGCGCTTCCGATTGATGATCAAACCGACGGCGGCGGTAATGCTGACCCGCTTTTCGGGATACAACACACCTATTGCGAGAGCGGCTGGCCACAAAAATTTAATAGGGATTATTGTACTACGCGTTATGATGGAAAATGTGTTTCAGTAATCCAATTCTCAAGCGGGTTTTATTCCAAATTGACGTATTAATTTGCAACTTTTAGATTTCAATTAAAAACTACACATTATTATTAAAATTGCAATTTTTTATTAAAATGCGCAAGTTTATTTAAATTTTCCGATTTTCTACTGAAAAAATTACAAGAAAATCGATAAAATGTTATTTTTATTAAAAATACTGATGATTTCTACGGTTCTCATCGCGATTCTAATTAGGTTTCTTTAAAGTTTTTATTAAAAAATGAATAATTACAAGTTTGGATTAAAATGCACAAATTTCTTAAAATTTTTAACATGTTTTTGGCTTTTCTGCTAAATAAAATTGCAAGAAAGTCGATGATTTTTACTTTACTGAATAAAATTTTGATTTCTTAGAATCTCTTGAATTTTCTTTCAAGTTTGGTAATTTTCTATGTTAAAAATATATTTTGACTATTAATCTTTACTAAAATAAATTTTTCCTAAAAATCTAGCTTAAATTTTATTTTTTCAACGACTTCTGGTAAAAATATTGAAGTTAAGTTAAAGTTTTTTTATTAAGTATTATTCAAGAGCGTCTTACATTTTCAATTCTTACCTGAAAACTCTTTACTTGACTTTATTTTCATAAAAAGTCAGTTTTTTATTAAAACCTGAATTAAAAAAAATTAAATAGTTAAAAATTTGCATTCAATCTTAAAACACATACTGTAAATCTTTATTAAAAATTACTCAAGCACGTCATGCATATTTTCACTTATTTCCCAGAAAATATACTGAAACTTTTTTTAATTCGAAATGTTTTATATGTGCACATTGCAGAAATGCGCTGAAAATAAATTCGCGTCAATAATAAATATTTGGAATAGTTTTGCATTCGCAAGAAAAATCAAATCGATTTCTAAATTTAATACGCAAATGTTGTAAACATACAAAAAGTAACATTTATAAAATATAAATATGAAACATGTAGGAAGACACTATTTATTGTATGAATAAATCGGTAATGGAAGAAGGAAATTGGGATTTTCATGCGAAATTTGGTTAGCTCGCCGCAAAATGTGTGTACGAACGCGCGCGCTTATTAATAGCGCGTCCGCCGCACGACAAAAATGATCAAGCAATTTAATCAGCATCATCGCCATGAAAATATACTTTCGCACTGCCGCCGTTTTGTGTTTTAATAAGCGTAGTATTTCACGAGCGCGCACGCTGAAGATGCTCATGCAGGTGGATTTAATTAAAGCGATTGAATGTCAATCAGCTGCGAGCGCGTGGAGCGAATCCAATTTTGATTTAAAACTAGAATAACTAAGTAGGAAAAAAATGTGTATAGTAGAAGATTTATGATGAATGGGGAATGATTGATGGCGCGCTAAAAATAGCCGGGCATCTACGCATTGTTTTTCAACAATTACGCGAGCATATTTAATATAAAAGAGGCAAATTAGATTGCGCTTTTTACGTCGGCGTCGTCATCCACGCGCGCGCCGAAGGCGATTCGTCATCGATGTGCGACGATTTAAATCATCATCAGTGAGAATTGGAAAAACCGTCGCATCGCCCGATTAAAGCTCATTGTTTCAGCTGTGTGCATTGCGCAGTTCGAACACTTAAATTGCATTTCCATCCCACGACCATTAACATTTTTCGGTGTGTGAAAACAATTTTACACAAACAATTTCAGCTTTCGAATCTGGATTTTTTTCAACACTGAGTCATTTTTCCAGCATAGCAAACAAAGATTTTTTCTCATAATGGTTAAAAGACACATTTTTCATTACTAAATTATAACTTCAAAAATATACAAAAATTAGGACAATTTATACCATTTTCAATTGCTGTTAATTGCTAAAGAAAAATTAAAAAGATCATTAACATTTTTATATGTGGAAACCATTGTTCACAAACAATTTCAGCTCGAATTAGACTTTTTTCATCTCTGAGTCATTTTTTTCCACATAAAAAAACAATTCGTTTTCTAAACCGACAAAGCTTTTATCATCAAATTGTTAAATGACATATTATTCTTAATAATTCATCATTAAATAATTTAAGTTAAAAATACAAAATTCTATATTGTAAACTGTGCCATTTTCTATTACTGTTAATTCTTAAATAAAGATCATTTACTTTTTGTGTGTGAAAACATTTTTGCACAGACACTTTCACCTACGATTCGAATTTTTTCAGCTCTTTAAGAAGTACAGATTTTATCTGAAAATGGCTGAAGAAAAACAAAAACGAAACGAGACATGTTTTTCTTAACAATTCATGACCGGAAACGTTTGAGCTCAAAGGATTTTAACAAAAAAAGGGGCAAAATTGTTTATTTAACAGTAAATATAACGACAAAACAAAGCTTTTTCATGTTTTTTTTTCACGAACAACTACTGAAAATTATTGCTGGTGATAAATTTGTAGGTAAAAATTAGAAAATAAATAAACCGAAAACGTTTGAACTCAAAGGATTTTAACAAAAAAAGGGCAAAATTGTTTATTAAACAATAAATACTATAAAATGTTCAAACTTGATGTAGACAAAGCTTTTTGGACTATTTCACAATAAATATATTTTATTCTCAAAGAACGACTGAAAATTGTTTAATATAAACACTAATTTGGTTCTGGTTTATTAGAAACTAAATTATATGAATTTTAACCCATACATATACTGAAAGATTGTATTTTGTTATACGAGTAAAGGCTTCAAAGATAAATCGATTCGTTACATCATTTTCTAGCAAACACCAATTTTTACCAACGTCAAATATTTAATCTGAAAATTGAAAATCTAAGGCTTTAAATATTTTACAATAAAAATGAAACTAAAAATGCTTTTCTTTATAACTCGTCACAAAAACTACATGGATTGTTGGTTGGACGTATTGTTTCTGCTAAATTGTTTTCTTTTTATTTTTTTTTTATATTAATTAAGTCCAAAATAATCACAATTTTAAGTTTTATATAATAAATAAATATTTTACAATAAAAACGAAACTAGAAATGCTCTTATTTTTGTTAAATTGCTTTCTTTTTATCATTTATCATAATTTAATTGTTTAGTTAAAACTTTTTTATCGTTTGTAGATCAATTGATAAAATATTTAATGCACTAGAGATAAAGTTACCGTCTTAGTTGTGTGCACTAGAAAAGTGTCGTTAATTTTCCGCCGCCTCTCGGCACAATGATTATATAATTATTATGCTGAATTTGAAAACTAGTTACACTTCTAGTGCCTTTGATTACACTTGGAATTTAATTTAATCTTGGCTTTATTACGGAAAATGCGGCGGCGCCCCCCCGAGTCATCGTTTCGTAAATAAATTTACCGCGCGCCGTCAAAAATCTCTCCCGCAGAGCGAAAGCGCATCACCATCCATACGATTCTAATTAATTAATGCGCCATAATATTGCCCCGCTAATCACCACCTACTCAATGGTAATTATTAATCGTATTCGCTTTTATCCATTTCTTCCGGTTTACGCTGATTTAATTTATTACCTATATCTACGCTGACAAAAAAACATTTCAGCGCTGATCAGATTTGCATTTTAAATGCGATAATTAGACTAATGGCAGCCTACGCATTTCATTTTTTTTCATTTTTGGGGGAAAATTGGCAATTTTTCCTAGTTTCCACCAAATGTGAATATGTGATGCGCGCTGGCGTTCGAACAACGCGATGATGAATTAGCAAACATATGAATATGTGCGTAAAAAAGATAGANAAAACCGAACGCAAAGTTTGTGTGTGTGTTTAAAATAAACTTAATAAATATTTATTGTTTCATACATATTTTACGTGGAATTTGTGCGTGTCAGTCGCAAAAATAATTAAAATCAGAAAATATGACAAATTGTGTTTTCTTACTAGTATTCAAACATTCACGAAAATTGTTTTATTGCCATTAACAATCATAAAAATTTCAATTTTCCTCTAAAAATTATTAAAATCAGCATAAGAAGTTTTGTTTACGCTGATTTTTTAAGATACTCCTCGCAAGCTTTTTTTCCAATGACGAATTGCAATATTTCAGGTACGAGTGCATTTTTTTTGTTACTAAACAATTTAAGTAGTCAATATTGTTTGTTAAATGTCCAAATGGATTCTAGTAGCGTTTTATATTTTAATTTTTTATGTAAAAAGTTAATTCCTTTACTGTGAAGCTTTTACACTTACATTTCATAAATTATATAATTTATCTGAATAAAATATTAAAAATCCACCAATTTACTAATATTTTTGTAATTTGTAGTTAAAAAACTGTATAGAAATTAAAATATAACAAAACTAACATATAAAATGCGTATTATTTTTAAAAATATAAATATAAATAATATTATTAGGATCTGCTACTTTAGTAACAATTTTCTAAATTTCTACGTGCGTAGAGAAAATAAAATCTTATAAATATTTAATAACGAAAATAACAATTTTTCCTCGCACTTTCTTGCATAAATCGTTAAACATTTAAGGGAAATGCTGAAAATTTAATAGAAAATGAGTACATTTCTAAGAATGCCAATAAACACAATTATTTATTGTATCTACAATAATTTATTTTAGTTTAAAAAATATTTCCAGTTCAATCAATAATTGAATGATTGTTTAAATTTCCTGAATTTTAGATAAGTTGCAATAAAAGTGCGTAGAAAGTATGACATTTTTTAAATATTTAATAATAAAAATAACAATTTTTCCTCGTACGTGTGTAAATTTTTAAACATTTAAGCGAAATGCTAAAAATTTACTGAAAAAAGTGTAAATATCTTTTCTCGTTTAAAAAATGTTTAGTTTTTATTTCAATCAATAATTTAATTTAGCGAAAAATACAAAACAAGATTATTGAAAGTTGTCTATATATTTTGTATTCAAAATGATAATTTTCGAACACTTTTAGCACATTTTTCATAGCGTTGAAGACGTATTCGTTATAATTTTGATGTCATCAGCTACATTTTCAGCAAGCAAGTTAACTGTAACTAAAAGTCATCTATTTTTTGTATTCAAAATACTTGTCTGACTATTTTGAAACACTTAATATACAATACATTTTCCATCTGTGCTGAATACGTTTCATTTTTGATGGCAACTATACATTTTCAGCAAGCAGTATTAAGTTTAACTGAAAGTCACTTAATACACATTATCCATAGGTGTGTGTGTGTATACCATATATAGAAGACGTCGAGCGTCTGTCACGTTCCAAATAAACGATCATGTTTCGGATGCACATCCAAACTAGCACGCCGCGCCGTCGACATTACATCGTCGAAAATTGCGACAGCAAATTTCCGGCGTCAAGCGTACTTAATAATAATATTTTGAAATGCGACGACTTTACATAGAGCGCAATTGTCCTTGCTGCACGCGTTCGAATCGATGAGCAATGAGCGCGATTTATTCGAAACATCCGCCGTTGTCATCGTCGTGATTTTTACCGTCGCCGCCGCTACCGCCTCCGGGAAATGTAATAAGCGTGTCGTGTTGTATGTACCTCTTCTACGTGCATATTTTCACGTAGATTTACAACCATCACCACCATACATATATAACAAGGTAGTCTTTTCGTCGTCATAATTACTAATTTCCCAAGCCGACGCAAGCATTATTATCATTAGCGCTCGTTCTTTCAGCTTATTAGCGTTGCGTTATCGCCGACGCGAAACGCAATGGTTGAAAAACGCATTAAAATAATACATACATAGATGGATTATATTTATATATGCAACACTAGTATTTTAAATTAATTTACTTTAAACTTTAACTTTAAGATAAATAAATTTGTAGTCTTTCAAAGGAAATTAGCCATTATTAAGAACGCAGAGCTCTTTTGTTGTATTTCTCAAACATTTTCTACGATTTTCTTATACTTTTGATTAAATTAAGTTTAAAAAATGAAGTATAATTAAGATTTTTCGTGCTTTCTTAATTTTTTAGCTATTTTTAATTTAATTTGCTTGAAAACTGCACCAACTGTTTAAAAATGTATCATTACATAGACAAACTTTACATTTTTGGACATTATTTAAATTAATATCAGTAAGATTTTCATAACTCTGAAGTATTTTGCTGCATTTATGAAACATTTTCAGTTATTTGTTTAAACTTAATATAATTTAGTCTAAAATCCTCAAAATAAATATATATTTCAGGTAAATAAATCATCATTTCGATGAATGAACAAATATTTAGTGACAAAAAATTACAACAAAAGTTTACAACTATATCATTAAACATATAAAATATAAGCCTTTTTGTTGACAAAAAAATTAAAACAACTACAACAAAAGTTTTAAAATGCATCATTAGATAGAAAAACATGTCATTTGCAAATGTTATGTGAAAACATATTAAGCCCGGAGTAAAATTTTTTCATAACTTTGAAGTAGGAATTTTGTTGCATTTATGAAACATTTTCAGTAACTTTCATAATCGAAAAGCTTTTAATGAAATTGTAAAATAATCTATTTTAACTTATTATTTTGCAAAAAATCTATTTTTTGTATTTAATAACAAAATATGAAAACTTGCGACTTGATGAATTTTTAAACTATGCCGTGATTAAGATTTTCGTAACTTTTCATGAAAAAGCTGTTAACGATTTGGAAGTGAAATTCATTAACATTTTCCATCCTAAAGCAAACTATAATCGCTTTTTAATTGAGTTTTTTATATAAAACATTCTACTTGAAAAAAATTGCTTAAAAATATTTAATAACTAAAAATTTTGATGTTGGTTGTATTTTTTATGCATTCCCTGCGCGTACACGTATGCGAAAAGCTAAATAATAATTTATGTGTAATCCGATTCGAGTTGGAAAGTTTTAATTCTTCCCATTTCGCTTTGTTAGTGTTCGGCCAAAAACTATATACGATACAACACAAACAAGCAAACAAGAAAATGTAATTAATATGTAAGTTGGCATGCTGTGCTAATCTGGCAAATTGTTCAACAATGTGCTATAGAGGCGAGCAAAGAAAAATGTAGGGGGCGGGGTGTTTTTTCACATCGTCTTTTTTTTATTCCATATAATACGCACTTTTCACACACGCATATATTCTCGCCTCGTTGATGTAATTTAATTCAAAAAACAATTTCATTTTTAACGTCGTTACCAATATTGTATCAACAATTACGAACGCCGCCAGCGTTAATTACAAAAATAATGTAACAACAATATTCATCCACGATATGATTAATTGCAATAAGAAACTTATTTTTTCACTAGTAAAGAATGAAGACTCGTAACGCAAGAAAGATATAGTGCGTTGAGGTGAAATTCTGACAAAATTTGCTAATTTGCACAAAAACAGATAATTTTATTTTTACAAAATACTATATAGAAAATAAAAAAATGTTTTAACGAAATGTTTTTGCTTGCTTGTGCATAAAATTGTAGTTACGAATAAAATTTCAGCTTGTTAGATAAATAATATAAATAAAATATAAAAAATAAGCTTATTTAAATGTAAAATAAAATGATTAGGATTAAAATAAATATTTTTTTAATTTGTTAAAACGATTTTTACAGCAATGTTATTTGTAATAAGTTAATGAGTGAAATTTTCATTTCAGTAATATGTAATTACAAAATTTTTGCTAATTTACATCAAAATAGATTCTAAAACAAATTTTAAAGCAAACTTTTTGCGTAATTACAAATAAAATTTCAACATTTAATTAAATAAACTGCAGCCCTATCTAATAAGTTTGAAAAATTCACCAAAATGGATTAAGAAAAAAGTTAACGTTAACTTTTAAGCTTAATTGGTTCGGAACATACATTTATGCATGAAATTTTTAAATTTTAACTAAATTATTCGCGTTTTAGTAAAATTTTATAAATAATATTAAGTTGTAGTCTTATTTGTTCATGAAATACATTAATAAGTAGCATTTTCTGGTTTTCTACAATAAATCTTATTTTTTGAAACAGCTTTTGTTAATTTCTACCCAAAAAACGCACTTTGGTCTATTTTGATAAAAGGATTTTATTAAAATTTTATAAATAATGAATAAATTATTATAATTTGATAAATATCGGTAATTTTCAGTCTTATTTGTTCATAAAATTAATGGATGAGTAACATTTTCAGTTTATGAATAAATAATTTACGTCCGGAAACAATTTATTAGAAAAATTTGTTAATTTTTACAAAGAATAAACACTTTTCAGGTTACTTATTATGTTTAAATTTATTTTTTTACACAAAAATGTATTTTGCATAGTTATACACCTATATAACATAACTTTCAGGCATAAAATAGCCACTTTTCAGTCTAATTATTCTAATTAAAGAAAAAAAAATGTGTAAAATTATCATTTTACGTAAAAATATATTACGGAAAGCAATTTAACATAAACTTTTTGCTTACTTTGTCTATATAAAACAACTTTCAGGCATAAAATAGACATTTTTCAGCTTAATTATTCTATTTCAAGAAAAAATATGTGTAAAATTATCATTTTACGTAAAAATATATTACAGAGAGCAATTTAACACAAACTTTTTGCTTACTTTGTCTATACAAAACAACTTTCAGGCATAAAAAATGAAGAATTTACGTTCCAAGTTGATTGGATACAAAAATTTCTTAATTTAAACTATGAGAGAATTGTTGTTGATGCAAACTTTCGTTTTTTTATTTACGCTTGAATAAAATATGCGCGTGTAAGTGGAAAAATATCGTACAATAAAGTATGCAAAAGTATGCGCGCCTAAGTTAAAAATTGCGAGGTGATTGATTGGAAAGATACAATAATACAAAAAAAACAAGGGCCGTTCATCTTTCTCAAAGTCAATATAGAAATTTTTACAGCAAATTAATTAGGCACACCGCCAATTTAACGCCACAATATCGCATTAACGCAATGTTTGATGATATGCGACGAAGTCGAATTAATATAGTCGAGTGGAGTTAATTAAGAAAATGTGTCGTTAATTGGCAGCGTGTGTGTATGTTATGTAATAATCTATGTATGTATGAATATATTTGTACGCACCTTTTTCTATCGTTTCAACCCCCAAAAGAAGCGGCAAACGGCACACCGGTCGTCGTTGAAATGTATATGTGTGTGGCACGGTCGTCGTTTGGATGGATGAAGGGCGCACGCCGTGGTCGTCGTACTTGTACACTTTGTTATCACACCGAGG
>JARJDW010017182.1:0-24922 GCA_030264715.1 Adinopsis sp. GC000173 | reverse complement strand
ATGTACAGTAAGAATGCAATAGATAGTACTAATTTTTGTTTAAAAAATTTGTATTAACTGATTTATTACACTTTTTTTATTTCTCAAACGGACAGAACTTTCCGGTAGACCTAATATAATAACAATAGGAAATGCTACTTAATGTTACATGCCTTTTTTGTTAGCAATGTTGGTTGCCTAGATTTCTTTACTTACTTATTGATATTTACATTAACTCTGCCATGTTGATTGCATTTCTTTGCAATAACAATTTTTCTAAATATATAGAAATTTGTGAAAAAGTTTTTCAAAATACTTTATGTGTGCTTTATGAGCCTATATTTCATTTTTAGTTTAATGAAAAGACCATCATCATAATAGTAAATGTTTTCTATGTCGACATTTCTTATAAATTATTACTTAGATAGAATGTTGCTGGATTTTTCATAGTATATGTACTTGCTTTCTATCCAATGATTTCTTTTCTTGCTTATTGCTTCTCGTATCGACATTTACATAAACTCTGCCATGTTGGTTGCAATTCTTTGCTTTAATAATGTTCTAAATTCAAAACGTTTATATAAAACTTTTTTACAATGCAGATTTGACTTATTTCAATTTTTGCTTAATGAAAATTGTTTTTGTTTTATAATCTATTGCTCAGATGTAATGCTATTAGATTTGTTGGATGTTTTAACTGTATTTTTAGTGTATACTGTAATGTAGGTTGCCTGGTTTTCTCTATTTGCTTAACACAGGTCCGTTCCTGTAATATTGAATGTGTTTTCGTTTCGACATTTACATAGAATTTTTCATATTTTTTCACAATGATTTCTAAATGCAAAACGTTTGAGAAATGTGGTATTGGTTGCCTAAATTCTACATTTTACTTGCTTATTATATGCAATGTAAATTGTAAGCGCTTGTTAAATGAAGTGTAGGCAATTTAGCGCATTTTGGTTGTTCATCAAATTTTGCATTGTTGCTTGCCAAAATGCATTGCAACTTAATTTACCCAGCTACAATATAAGATATGCAAAATTTTAAGGCAATATTGTTTGCCTACGTTATTTTATTTGTTTCGCAAAAACTCACCAAACGTTATAGAAAATGTTGTGTCATAAATTTTTATAAACTTTTCTTTGCTGGATGTTTATATGCAATCCAATCCGATTTATCATGTCTGTTTCTTTCTATAACTGTGTTTTTTATGCAAAACTTTGTAAAATGTAGTATTGGTTGCCTGGACTAGATTTTTCATCTAGCAGAAATTCAGTATTATGTGGTTTTTGCATAAAATGTGCAATGCTACTTGATTTTTTCTATCTTTTTCTTGCTATGATTACGCTAAAGTTGTTTTGTATATATGTACATATACAAAGCTTTTGCGAAATATACGGTGGGGTTGGTTGCCGAAATTTTTTGCGTTCGCGTTAAAATTTACATACTCTGCTGTGTGGTGCAGGTGGTCTCTAGATGCAGTGCAAATCCTTTTTCACAATTATCAGAGCGCTTTGTTTTTGTTCGTGCGTACGCAAAGCAATGTATTTTGTGTATGGCAAAATAATAAAAAGCTTGTTTATTTTATTACTTATATAAAAACAATTCATTTTTTAAAATACGTTTGTTAGGGAGAAATCTCTGTGTATGTGAGCGTGTATTTGTTGCCGAAATGCAATGCTACTTGATTTTGTCACATCACTGAAGTGGTTTCGCATAGACAAAGCTTATATGAAACACTGTCCTAGTAATTGTTTAGATGCAGTATAAATTCTTTTTTTACAATTATCAAGTGCGTTTTTTGTTCGTGTGAAAGCGGAGCGCAATGCGTTATTGTGGTACAATAATAAAAGTTTGTATTTTATTGCTTACGATCATTCAACATGGATGCAATGAAAGGAAGAAATCTGTGTTTGAAACGTTTGTTGCCTAAATGCAATGTTACTCGATTTTTCATATAACCGGAGTTGTTTTGCATAGACAAAGCTTGTATGAAATATTGGTGGGCTTTTTCGTTTGCCTTGAAATTTATATAAACACTGTCCTCTAGTAGTGGTTTAGATGCAGTGTAAATTCTTTTTTTACAATTATCAAGCGCTTTTTTTTTGTTCGTGTGCAAGCAGAGCGCAATGTGTTATTGTACCACAATAATAAAAGTTTGTATTTTATTGAAAATGAAAGCAATCTATGTTTAAAACGTTGGTTGCCTAAATGCAATGTTACTTGATTTTTCATTTTCATATGGTGGAGTTGGATGTTTAAATTTTTGTGTTTTTTGTGTACTAAAATAATAATTACTTACCATGATTCTACATAGATTCAATAATTTTTGTAAAATACGTTTGTTGCCTAGATATTTTCCGCAATTATCAAGCATTTTTCTTCCCTTTATAGCAGACCAATGTTTTTTGCATCACAATAATATAATTTTGTATTGTATTACTAACGATGCTTCGAGAAATGCAATGAATTTTTTTTAAATATGTTTGAAAGTGAGAAATCTTTGTGTTGCTTAAGTATTTTTCACAATTATTAAGCGCTTTTTGTTCCTTTGCAATGTGTATTTGCACAAAACGTAAAAGTTTTTATTCTGGAAGTAGATGCAATGAATTTTTAAAGTACGTGTGACAGCGAGAAATCTGTTTGTTGGTTGCCTAGATATTTTTTCCAATTATCAAGCGTTTTTGTTCCCTTGAAAGCGGTGTAATGTGTTTTTATATACGAAAATCATAAAATATTGTACATATTTTATTTTACGTACGATGTATTATATTCTAGTAGATGCAATGGCTTTTTTAAAAATATGTTTAAGAGGGAGAAAACTGTGTGTGTGTGAGATGTTGGTTGCCTAGGTAGCAGCGATGATAAGGATGCACACACGTTCTCCATAAATCTATTGCGCGCAATTTATTAGCGATAATCGTGTGTTGCTTTTGTTGTGCGAAGCAAACATCGGCGGTGGTGCGGCGAAGATGATGCGGCCGCCGGCGGCGGGGAGGGATGTGAAATTGGAGCGGCGGCTGTCGATGTAAACCGCATTTATCTACCCTGCGGCGCCTCCATCCACAGCAATCGGATATTTAACATGCGACGATGACGGGATCAGAAACTTTCCAATACACACACACTTACACAACGGTGACGTCGTCGTCGCAGCGCGCGCTTAATTACACACGACAGTGTCATTCTTTTGTCTCTCTGTGTGTCTGTGCGCGTTGAATTTTTTCTCTCTGTGTGCGCGCTTAATTCGCGCGCGCGTTGTAAAACTTTCGACATTAGCTGCAACTGCTACTATACTATACAGCTGCGTATATCCGCTTTAAAAAGGCGGCAGGCATTCCAACGCGCGTCGCCGTCGTCGTCGTCGTTCGTTCGTTCTCCTCTACAAATCGATTTCGACGCTAACAAATTTATAGTTTATGAAAATAAAACAATTCAATTGCTGCGAGCGTTTTGTTTTTCTTTATTGAGTTTTTAATTTAAATCGAATTATCGAAATCAATCGTATAATCATCGCGAAACAAAGCGTAGAGATGGCGGCAATCAAAGCGACATAAATGCGTTTGATTGTTTTGTTTTTTTGCAGTCGTCAAATTAATTGACACAATGTTATGCAATCAAATAAGCTATAGTGTTATTTCAATTTAGTTAGTTAGTATACAATCAATAACTTGTTTAGTTTGTAATAAATAGATCTTGAAAAGCGCGTTTTTTGTTGCTTTTTTTACATGCAACCCAATACGCTATTATCATTATATTTCTTTGTTAAATTTTATGTTTAATTGGTATGCAACCAATTACACTCGACGTAATTAGACCACAGACTATGGTAACTAAATCCATTTATACGTAGCAAAGAAATTTACATGATATTATGCAACCTAATACACACGAGTCTGGATTCAATTTTATTAGCATTTTTTGAATTGTGTATGCAACCAAATAGACTTGGCGTATTTAATTATTTCTCGATTTTTATAGGCAGTAAATGAATTTGCATGATTTTATTATTTTTATGTTTATGCAACCAATTATGCTGAAAGTTTCAATTCTGTTTTTGTTTTGTTTTTTTTTTGGGTTAATTTTAATCTTTGAATTTTATGCAACTAATTACACTTGACACAATTTATTATTTTTTAGTTTCTATATGCAGTTTATGAATTTTCATAATGTTATGCAACCAAGTGCACAAGTGTGACTTCAATTTTATTTCTGTTTTGTGCAATTTTTTGTTTATGCAATCATTTTTGCTGGAAATAGTTAGACTAGAGTAAATAATGTGGTTCCTAAAATTTTCAGGATGTTATACAATCAAATACAAGGATGTGGGTTCGATGTTATTATGTTTTTTTTGTGAATTTTATTGTTTGAATTATATGCAACCAATTTCACTTGATGAAATGAAGTAACATGATGGCATGCAACCAAATACACAAGTGTGACTTTAATTTCAATGCTTTTTGTATCAATTTTCATGCTTAATGGGTATAAAACCAACTATACTAGAAAATTTGGCAAATACCTAAATCTATTCACATTTTCTTTGTCAAATTTTAATATTTAAATTGTATGTAACCAATTATACTTGGCGCAATTAATTATTCTTTACATGATGCTAGACAACCAAATTTCCAAGTGTGTTTTTGATGGTTATAAATTAATTTTCACATAAATTTGGAGTGTAGGTACTCAAGTTGTGGTTTCGATTTGGCTAAATTTTTAACGTTTTATATAAATGTAATCCATTACACTTGACGTAATTAGTGTGGTCTATAATTAACAACGCAAGCAAGCAAGCAAGCAAGCACGACAATATCTAAATTCCATTAGTGCAATGGATTTTTATCTGGCGATGTGTGTGTAGTGGTGTATGTATGTATGTATGTGGTAGTAGTAGCAGCGCACGAAACGCAAACGACACAGGGGAGTGAGTGCTCGCTTGCTTGCTTGTTTGCTTGCTTGGCTCTCTTCGCTCGCGCGCGCGTCCGTCGCTTTTTTGCTTTTTCTAATTGGATCGGCGGTCGACCTCTTCAACTCGCCACACACACACATACATACACATATCACATTCACATGATGATGAGAGATGCATTGTGTTTCCGGGTCGAGTGTTTTATATCCGCGCTCGCGACACTTGACACGCGTCCGACTCCGCATATAGCGCCATTAGCATGACGATGCGTGCACTCACCAGTCACCACACCACCACGGCTCGTTTCATTGTCGCCGAATTGTATGTGGTGGTGTTACTATATTGTATGTTGATTAATTAGGCGTGCTGCCACCACCACCACCACCATCATCATGATTGCCCATTTTTCTCAAAATTGAATTCACATTTTCTTTTCACTATTGAATTTGAATTATTTTAAGCGCTAATTGACATTCGATGTTTGCCGGGTGGAAAGTTTGCGCGCCGCGCCATGCAAATACTTTTTGTTTGGCTTGTTTGTTTGGTTGCCTACAAAAAGTTTCTAGTCAAAATTTTGTTTGCGAAAAAGAAATAAATAATAAAAAGGAAGAAATTCAATTATTCAACCTATATTATTTCAAAAATAAATTAAGTTCATGTTTATGTTACTTATTCACTGCAAATTTAATTACATGCCAAGATATTTAATTCCTAATTAGTACGTTTTCCTATTAATTCATGCTGGTGTGCTAGTCTATCTATCACCATTTTCCTTGTCTTGTCACCGTTTTGTTGCATATATAGTATAAAGATGTTTGCATTGTGATAATTTTGCTTGTTTTACGTGTTTGCCATAAATAGGCGCTTCATTTATGTGTTTAGCTGGTTGCTTATACATGGACATGGAATTTATCATTTCTATGTTGCTTTCTGTTCAGTTGGTTGTCTACAAAAGTAAATGTTTATTTATAGAAAATCAATATTCATCAATAATAAACGAATCAATCTTACTTTAACTATTTTGTTAAAAGCAAATCTTTGCGTGTTGATTTGGTTGCTTACATAATGAAGTTTAAAATATGTTGTTCATTAAACATTTTGATATTTTTCTACAAATTTTGCGATTTTTGTGTAAATTAATAAAAATTTTGAAAAAATTTATCAAAAAAAAGTGGCAAATGCAAATTTTTTGTATGTTTGTAAAAATGTTTTATATTTTACAACTTTCTTACAACTTTTTAAGCGATTTTTGTGCGAATTATTAAAGATTTATACAAAAAACCAAGAAAACACTACAATTTTTTTTTCTTTTTTCTTAGTTTAGTTACATATAAATGTCACTATTTTATTGTAATAAAAACTAATATAAATATTTGTTAATTAACTTCTTGTATGTGTAGGCTTTAAATATATGTACCACTTTTTGTGTGTTATGAATTGCCTATGCAGACAAAAAGCGGTCATGATTCTGTGCGACAGATGGAATTATAACGTGTCCAGCAATCAAATGAAAAATTAGTAAATTTAATGGCTTTTAATTGATATGATCAAATTTCGTTTCTTTTTTTTGCTTGCTTGCTTGCTGGATATATGGTCGTCTGACAGAACGAAATTGTTTGCAGTGATGTTTTGTTATATTATACGAACGCCAGAGGCGGCGGCGCTCGTGTCCCAAAAATACATTCTTTTTTAGCGAATCAACTTATTTGTTTGCAAATTCCATGAAAATATTTCAGGATTTCTATCAAAATTGTGGTGCGAAAAGCAAGAAGAAACCAGTTCTTTTCGAAACGCATTAGAATATTTGATGGAAAAGTGCCAAAGATCAAAGCAAAAATGAAAATATTTTGTAAAATTTGCTGTAGAATCAAATTTATTTTTGAAAAACGTTAAAATGTAATTGTGGCCGATAATTAAAAGCGCTATTAAAAAATAGATTTGAATTTTTTAGCGAACCAACTTGTTATTTTGCAAATTCCATCAAAATATTTTAGGATTTCTGTCAAAATAGTTCGAAAACGAGTTCTTTTCGAATCGCATTAGAATATTTGATGGAAAATGCCAAAGATCAAAGCAAAAATGAAAATATTTTGTAAAATTTGCTGTGTAGAATCAAATTTATTTTTGAAAAACGTTAAAATGTAATTGTGGCCGATAAAGCAAGCACCAGCTTTAGCACTCGCATTTTTAAAGTAGGTAAAAATTAATTTGGCGCATTAAAAAAATTAAGCGCCTTAACTTTTTGAGCTTCCGTGTTTGTTGTTGTTACGCCTCTGGCGAACACATTAATCAGCGTCGCATTTTCGTAAATACAAAACACAGAAAATAGCATTTCATAGAAAAATTAATACATACTATTCAAAACGATTTAATGAAAAATTTGAAAAAAAACAAATGCAAAATGCGAAAAATGATGGATAATCGTCGGCCGGCAATTTCCACGTATTTTTTGCTTGTTGTTGTGTGTATGCGGCCGCAACGAGTGAATGGAATTGTTGCGGTTTGTTGTTGTGTAATTGGCTGCCTAAATATTAACGATTTGTGCGGCAATTTTTTGCGTTCGCTTGTTGTTGTTGTTGTGGTGGTGGCGGTGGCCGCCTTTTTTTTCCTCTTCTTCTCTTCTCTTCGCGCGCCGAACGCAACAACGCGCGCAATCAATAATTCAAGTACGAAAACTAAACGATTTTCTTTTGTTGCCGTTTTTCGCTTCCACATTTCATATATATACACACACGAAAACAGATTACATTTTATTTTTAATTAAAATCTGTCATTTGCACTGAAAAATTGTAACTATTTTAGGCCAGCTCCCGCCCACACACACACGTGCACTAAATAAATAATTGACCACGGTGTGATCGACGACATGTGTTGATTGAATTATTTAACTAAATTTTTTCCACTTGCTAATACTATCTATCTATCTATATACCTATCGATTGAATTTAAATTATTTAATATATTTCTGTTTTTAGCGCTAGGCAAGAAGCATCAGCGAAACGAAAATATAACAACACCAAGAACACCAAGCAAATACATACAAAAACCCTAAAAAAGATGTGCGTTGGTAGAAGTTGTTGGTAGTAGTACGTTGCGACGATGAAGCTGAGCGTATCGGCGTACAGGGCGCACGCCTCCGCCCACAAGAAGATACTGGACACCGCTTACCAGCTGAATTATGGGTCCACATCCGCCTCACATCATCCCACCACCTCCACCAATGTTACACCATTTCAGGTATGTATTGCACAATGTGTTGCCTACGATTACCGTAAAATTGCCCGGCGCTGAAAGAATCGAATCGAATCAATCAATCATCGAAATGTATCGTAACAACAACCAAACAAAAAAAAAACCAGAAATTTTTTTGTGGAGCACACACACGAGAGAAAACTTTTTCTTGTGTGGTGTGGTAATTATTGGAAAGTTTTATAGAAAAGTGCGGCGCGCTAATTAGATCGCACATCAAATAGTATAGAATTTTATTTATGTTGTTGCGATTTTTTTTTGGTATGTGTTGTATTGAGGTTAATACATACAACAATAATCGCATCGGTCGGGCTTTCTTCGCTCGAAAGGCGATTTTTGTACGAATTCGCTTTTGATAGAAGAGACGAAGAGGCGAAAAAGAAGAAAGCGCCGCAAATCCATTTTTTTGCTTTCTGTGTGTGTGTGCGTTTTGTGTGTTGTTGAATGGCAGCGGCGGTAAATTGGATAGATTATCATCCCCAGCTTGTGTTGTATAGGGGGCAGCGCAGCAGCACAATGCTCGATTAACTTTGTTTCTTCGTCGGGCGGCGGGGTAATTAAATCGCTGTTGTCTTTTTTCACGTTTTAAATTAATAAACAAACCGGGGTGTCGCTGATTGCCAAATTGAGCGCGGTTGTTTTCTGTAAAATTAAACGCGCGTGATTGGTGCAATAAACGTAATTTATTGTAATGTTCCCACATCGAATGATGAAATTAGATTGAATTGATATGATTATAGCCTCGTAAAGATTTTATTTGTTTCACGTATAATGTCGGTTGAATAATTAGCGTATAATAAACAAAAGCGCTGTTGCCGATTTTTATCTGGAATTGGTAAATTGAGCGTTTGTGCTTTTTTTAATTAACATGCCGAGCGCAAGTTAATTGTAATGTCGGTTTGCTTACATTAACTTATCAAATTGAATGCGTTTCGTAATGTTACATTTTTGCCATTAAGCGACATGATAATGTTAAGTAATTTTTGACGTTTGTTTAATGTAATATTGATTACATAATTAGATAGATAAAATTTATCAATAAAAATTGTTGAATTCTACGTGGATGGTCCGATAAGTTTCTAGCCTTTTTTGAGTAATTTCTAGTGCGCCACCCCGAAGATGTTTGATGGATTTTTTTCGTGCATGGAAATTTTTACGACTTTCTTGTGATTTTTCTTTGATCTTTCGGCATTTTTCATCAAATCTTTTAGCGATTTTCATCATCATTATTTAAAAATGTAAAAGAACACGTTTTTTTTCATTTTTGATGAAAATCTTTAAATATTTTGATGGAAAATCCCAAAAATTTCCGACGCAAAGAAAACTCCATTAAAAATTTATAGCTGCACTAAAAATTACTCAAAAAAATCTAGAAACACACAACTCGTAATTAATTGTAATGTTTAGTGGTCTACAATAAACGAAATTCTAAATTCAAGTGTATTATGCATTGGTTTTTGGTTGAATTTTGTGCAGTTTGATTAAATTTTCCAGTTCAGTGATATGATAATATCCCTTATTCCAACAACTAAAAGACACAATTTTTAGAGCATCATTTTTGCATCATTTTGTGTGTTTATATTGTAATCTCGGCTGCCATAATTAGACTAGAATAAGTGTTTTTAATTAACATGTGGTCGGTAGTAGTTAATTGTAATGTTTGCTTATGTTATTATGTCATTATCAAATTCATTATACGACAATTTACGATGTTTTTGATTGAAGGGGTTGAATTAGATTAAATTTTATGGTGACAATATAACCTTCCAAAAACTACAATCTGATAGTGGAAGTAATTAGCACCAGTTTTAGTTGGTGTGATGCAATGTTGACTGCAAAATTAGTCATAGAATATTAATATATAAACTGTAGTGTCTTTTTTTGGTGCAATTATAAAATTTAGTTGCAAGTTCAAGGCAATATGGGTTGCATATATATTACATTTTAAAATGTTTTGAAATTAAATAAATAAGCGTCCAGCAATTTGAATTCGATACAAGAAGTAATTAGCACTTGTTTTTGTTTGTCTGATGGAATATTGATTGCTTAATTAGACATATAATATTAATATATAAACTGTAATGTCTTTTTTTAGGTGGAATTATGAAATGATTTTGAAATTAAAATGCAATATTATAAATTCATCTTAATGTGGGTTGCATATATTGAGTAGATACATATATTTTGTATTGTTTTTAAATGAAATTTTAGCATATATTCATTTTTTTCAGCAATTGAAAATTCGATACAAGGAATTTGTTAGCAATAGTTTTTGTTTGTCTGGTGGAATCTTTGTTGTATTTTGTAATTAAAATGCAATATTGCAATTTGATCGGAATGTGGGTGACATATATTCAGTATATACATACTTGCATAATTAGACATCTGAACTACGTTTTATAGACGCCCTTAATAAACAAACTGAAATAAACTATTGTTAATTCCGTAACTATAAACAAAATTTGTCTTGTTAGTTGCATATATTTTATTTTCATTTTGCATTTTGCATTTTTTGTGTTCTAACGAAATTACATGTTTAAATTATATAAATTTAAAGTGGTGGGATGATTTGATTTGCCCCTCAACAACTAAATTTCAATATTATAAAGAGTTAGTACTATTTTTTATTTATTGGTTTCATACTTATTTATTTCTAATTATTTATGATGGAAACTTAATATCACGAACTCTCAATGTTGAAATTCCAATTAATAAATTTTATTAGGTATTTGAATTCAATATAAGAAGTAATTAGCACTCGTTTTTGTTTGTTTGCTGTAACACTGACTGCATTATTAGATATAGATATAATATTAATAAACAAAGTATGTATTGTTAAACAAAATTTATTCTAGAGTTGGTTGCAAATAATTTATGATAATTTAGGTTTGAAATTAAATGCATTTTGCCTTGCTAGATAACATTTTTTTGCGGTAATGATCTTTCAACAAGTAAATTTCATTATTAGAAGCGTTATTTTTTATTTATTTATTTCCTCATATAATATTAATAGACAAACTATTCCGTTTTCTTAATTGAAATTGAAATTACAACATTGAGTGTCTATGATATAAAGCTTCCAGCAATTTGAATTCAATATAATTAACAATTAGTAATGACTTTTGTGTGTTTGATGCAATGCTGGCTGCATAATTGTGCATCAAATATTAATAAACAAACCGTTGTTAATAGTAGCGTCTTTTAACCGCCTAATAAACAAAATTAATTGTAGTGTTGGTTGCATAAAGTGCAGTTCATTGCATTCTTCATTGTTTTGTGATCAAAAATTCTATAGAATTAGATAACATTTTATCATAGTAATGATCTTTTATTTATTGACTGCATACTTACTTACTTATATTATATTAATAGATAGATAAGCTGTTTCTTGTTTTTAATTGAAGTTACAATATTAAGAGTTCGTGATATAAACTTTGAATTTGATACAAAATGTAATTAGTACTTGCTTTGTTTGTTTGGTTTAATTAATTGATGTGTTGGTTGCATATATATTATTTTTAAGCAGAGTGCATTGTTTTATAACGACTTGTTAGCACATTTTTTTATTTATTGACTATACACTCACTCATATAATAGAGAAGCGCTTATGGTTTTTTGTAATTGCAATAACAAACAACATTGAGGGCGTTTTAATTAAAATAACTAATTGTAGTGTTAGTTGCATACATTGAATTCTCACATTGAGTGCATTCTGTGTATTGCTTTTGATCTACATACACACATACTATTGTACAATTAGATTAAATTTTAAACTTGATATTAGAAGTAATTAGTTTAATTTGTGCGCACGATGCAATGTTGTCTGCATAATTCGTTATGGAATATTAATATACCAACTGCTGTGCCTCATTTCTGAACTAGGATTGTTAATGGCCAGCGCTTTTAAATTAAAACAATATAATTAAACGTAAAATGCTCAAATTAACTCTATTTTGTATAGATTCAATTATTATAATTTAAGGCAACTCCTGCCGAGTTCGTCGCTCTCGCTCTAGTGCATGTGTTCCTTATGGGAATAATTATTTGCGTCTAAAGCAAACCACCAGCTTATTATTAAAGATATTCACTTGATTCAAAAAAGAAATTAAAGTTAAATAACACCCCCAGGCTGCTAGATGAGCGTTTGTTGATAAAAAGTTTTGACATCAAAATTAGAACGTGGAAAATGGACGTAAAATAGTGTATTTCTTATATTCTAATTTCGGTGCTTTTTTCAAAAAAAAACTTTCATCTTCCAGCCTGGGGTGTTATTTATCTTTAATTTCTTTTTTGAATGCAGTCAATATATTCAATAATAAGCTCGTGGCTTGCTTTAGACGCAAATAATTTTTCCCATAAGAAACACATGTAACAGAGCGAGAGCGACGAACTCGACACGAGTAGCCTTATTAATCGCCTTCCAACAACTCAATTTCAATGTTTTTGTTTGTGCGATGCAGTGTCGACTGCATAATGAATCCAATATAATATCCATCAACAAAACAACAACTGCAGCCGCTTTTTAAGCTTTGATTACGATTAATTGGAGCGCTATTTAATCGAAATATGAACACCAATAAATGGAATTAAATGTAAAAAAGTTAAATTTATAAATTGATTGTATTTTTATTACATTCTATTGTTGACATATTTTTTCTTGTGGAAGAAGTTTTCTATTATATATTGAGAAGATCAAATATTTGATTTGTTTTTATTTCAATTGTATTACCACATTTTTAAAGTTGACCATTTTATTCAAAATTATACATAGGAAATAGTTCCTTCATTTCTCTTTTAACTTCCCCCCATTCCTCTTCTTTTTTTGCATTGTCTTGTTTTACTCTATTTTCTTTCCTTTCTTTATTTCCCCTCTACTCCCCTTTTCTTTCTCTATGAATGAATGAGGAATGAGAGGATTGGGAAAGAAATTAGGGGAAATTGATAGAGGAATGGGGAAATTTTAAGAAAGGAATCAGGGAAATTATGGAGAGGAATGAGGGGAAATTGGAAGACAAATGAGGGGAATATTTCCTATATAACGAAGTTAGGAGATAATTTAGGCGAATATGTTTATCTTTCAATTGACAGTTGTTTTGGCGTGTTGTTGTTTGTTTGGCCTAGTACAAACGTTCTTGAATCCTAAAACAAGGTGTGTTGGACCACCCCACTATATTAATTAATACACTTTAATTAATTAATTAAATAGGCTTTCAAATAATTAATTTTTGCACATTTTTCGTGACTGAATTAAATTTTGTCGCTAAAATTTGATATATGTGTTTGCAAAAATTTGTGAACAAATGATGAATTAGTTAGTGCAATTGTTTTATTAGTCGAGTTAATAACCAAAAGAACGCAAACAATTTTTATTTTTATTTTGTACTTTTACGTCATAAAAATTACACAATGGTTGATTATTATGTACGAGCGATTATAGTAGCCATAATCCGCTAGTATGCGAGTTGCAATACTATATATTTTTTTCTCATAAAGATGGCTTTCTTTGAAAAACGCAGCACATATCGAAAATGCAAAAATTGATTATGTAATCAAAATTGCCTAACTTATCTCTTACCTATTTCAGTCATTGAATTAAAAAAAAACGAATTTGCTGTACTGTGATTGACTCACAACCGTGAATTATGAATCAACGCAATATATTAAAACTTTATTATACCTTTATTATAATAACCTTCTAACATTCGATATTGTTGTTGAACTAATTAGTTTTTGTTTGTGTTGACTTCATTATTAGACATATAATATTAATAAACCAACTGCTGTCGCTTTTTTTTATCTAGAATTTTTAATTGGAACAATTTTTAATTAAAATCTGACTGACAATAATCGAAATTAATTGTAACAATATTTAATTATGAAAATAATTGAATTAAATTCAATTTATTATTTTTCGTTGCTTTTATGTTTATTTGTTTGGCTATGTAATTAGTGATAAAAAATTTTGTTTTGATTTAATTTGCAAACATTCGATTAATTAAAACGCGCTTCGGTATTGTTATACGCGCTAAATTGAAAAGCCTGAAATTAATTGTAATGTTGGTTGCATACACATTTGATTTATCAAATCGAGGGCACTTTACGATTTAATTGAAATAAGGTAATTAGGTAAATTAAACATTAACACCGCCACCACCGTCAAAACGCTCAATATCATCAGAGCGGATGATTTACATATTACTTCAGTTTGTTCGATGCAATGTTGGTCCGTGTACAAAGCTCGTCGATTGTATCATCAGGAGGCGTCAACCGCAACATTTTGATTGAAAATGATTTAACTTGATTAAAATGTGTTATATGTATATATAGGGAGAGCAAAAAACGTAAAATTACATATAATGTTGCTTGTATAAAGCTGTGATTGAATGTGATTTAGGTAGGATTAAAAGATACAAGGAAATACAAATGCCATAAAGTATTTTTCGTGTAGTATTTGTTACATATTTACACAATGCTGTGAATTAAATGTGAATATCATAAAACATCTAAATTTTAATTAATTTTTCATGTAGTAACAATATTATATACATAGTAGAATAAATATAAAACATCTAAAGAATAATGTAATGTTGTTTTAGTATAAAGCTATGATTAAACAAAACAAATTTTAAATAAACAATTTTTCATATAGTGTTGTTTACATACTCACACAATGCTTTGTACTATCGTTAAAATCTTATATTATATAATGGAATAAACATAAAACATCTGAAGATTAATGTAATGTTGTTGTTGTTTACTACAAAGATTTTAAATAATTTTTATACGAAAAAAAAATCGTAAAACGTTTAATGTAATATCGGTTATATCAAGATGTCATTGAACTGATCGGCTTAGCTTGATTAAAATAAAACAAACAAATACATGCTATGATTTTTCATGTAGAGTTGGTTACATACTCACACAACGCTTTGTACTATCGTTAAAATGTTATATAATGGAATAAACATAAAACATCTAAAGATTAATGTAATGTTGTTGTTGTTTACTTTGATCACAGAAAAGAAACAGAGAAAACAAAGATTTTAAATAATTTTTAATGTACTATTGAGTTCATAGTCACACAAAGTTAAAAGAGATGTTATATACGCAAGAAATTCGTAAGACATTTGAAGATTAATGTAATATCGGTTATATCAAAATGTCATTGAACTGATTGGCTTAACTTGATTAAAAAAACAAGAAATAAGTACATGCTCTAATTTTTCATGTAGTATTGGTTGCATAAGCACACACAGCTCTAAATTATCGTTAAAATATAATATAGATAGAGGAAAAAACGTTAAAACTTTTAAAACTTATTAAAATGTTGGTTGTATAATGTTGTGATTGAACCAGGCTTAGTTTGATTAGGGATGAAATCACAGAAAAATAAATAAATATAAATAAATTTGCATGAATTAAAACATCTAAAGATTAATGTATTATTGGTTGTATATAGCTGTGATTCAACCTCGTTTAACTTGTTTACAAAAAATCAACTATATACTATAGATAATTTTTCATGTAGTGCTGGTTACATAATCACACAAAACTATATTTTATCGTTAACATGTTATATAATGGAATAAACGTTAAACAACTAAAGATGAATGTAATATTGGTTGTATATAACTGTGATTGACCTAGTGAATTACCTAGATTAGAAAAAATAACAAAAAAAAAGAAATATATACTATAAATAAATTTTTATGTAGTATTGGTTATATAAAAAGCTCTGAATTATCGTTAAAATATAATCTCTAGATAGAGAAAAGACGTAAAACATTTGTAATAAGCTGTGATTGAACTTGATTTATATAATCACACAAAAAACTATCATAATAATCTCACATAGAGGTAAAACATGTAAAATATGTAAAGATTAATGTATTGCTGGTTGTATAAAATTGTGATTAAACAAACCTGTTTTAGTTAGATTAGAAAAAATAACAAAAAAACAAATATATACTATAAATAATTTTTTATGTAGTATTGGTTATATGAAAAGCTCGGAATTACCGTTAAAATATAATCTCTAGATAGAGAAGATACGTAAAACATTTGTAATAAGCAGTGATTGAACTTGATTTATATAAAAATATTACATAGCGGTAAAACATGTAAAATATCTAAAGATTAATGTATTGCTGGTTGTATAAAGCTGTGATTAAACAAACCTGTTTTAGTTAGATTAGAAAAAAAGAACAAAAGGAAAACAAACACTATAAATATTTTTTCATGTAGTGGTATTGGTTCGTTACATAATCACACAAAGCACTGAATTATTATCAAACATGTTGATCGAAGTGATTTAATTAAAATGTGACAGGTGAAAAATGTAATAATAATATAGACCGAGGGTACTACACAGACTCGTTCTCTCTCATTCCCATCCAACCAAACGCTTGTTTGCTTTAGCGTAATATTGGTGGCCTATCTAAGCATATAAATTACACATTCAAATTTATTCATATTCGATCGTTTGGGGGGACCAGTGGTGGTGGTGTAGGTGGTGTAGAGAGCTTTCAACATATACATATATATATACAAAACCGCTATCGTTTTTAAATATTGTAATTGCATAGCGACTGTGTCGTCGGCGTCTCTACATTATGTAACAACTGAGTGGGACGATGGCACAAACAAAGAGGAACAGCGGCAGAAAAAAATACTGAAACACATAATACATTTGATATCAAACATCACGAAAAACGCCTGGAAAAAAATACGAGAGCGGATGGGAAAAAAAACGCTCGCGCGAGCTCTCGTATCAAAATATAATTATACAAATCCCTCGAGGAAATTCGCTTTTATATTTTTCTACATTATTATTATTATTATTATTATGATTATTATTACATTTCATATCGATGTGTCGGACGTTTGTTTTGTTTGTTTGTTTGAATTAGCATTAATAGTCTTGCCATCATCACGGATAGATGGCGCGCGTCTAATTAATTATCGTCGTGATGTTTTGTGTGTCGGACGGGGGTCGGACGCACGGAGTGGAAGATGCCTATCAGCCCGACAACACAACACAACACATTCGGCCAACTCGGCGATTATTAAATTCCGGACGTCAAAAATTTTATACACGTAAGCGCTGGTGTGATGCGCGTGTGTGTGTAAAATGTTTGATAAATCGAATTAAGCGTCACACACACACAAACACACACACAACGCGCGCGCTTGTTAGTAGTAGCAGCAGCAGCAGCACCGTCGTTGTTGTTTTTTTGTTTTGTTTTGTTTTGATCGGCGTCGTCATCATCGTAGCAAATAAATAGCGAAAAACAACAACAACAACGAACAGCGATGACGATTTTGCGAAAACAACGCGTAATAAAGCAAACAAATCATAAAGGGAAAAAGTTTTTTTTCTGCTGGTTCTGTTTATATTTTTTGCCGTTTTCGCAAATTGCAAATGTTGCTGCGTAGTATGCAACCAGCGTGTCAGATCGTTAAACGAAACACTTTTTCGCACTTAATCTTTACTTACTATACATAATATACTCATCGTACGCATAATTTTATAACGTTCAGTAATAAAGCGGATGCAACTTACCCCTCCACCACACGTAATTAAATTCGCATTTTGAATAATATATGCAACCGACGGGGAGCAGTCAAGTTTAATGCATCTCTACTTTGCTTTTTATCTTGTCGTTGTCACACACACACACACGGACACGGACACGGACATGGACACTTTTAGTGTGCGCTATCTGGTTAGATAATTAACAAACTAAGTATAGTAGTCGCACTTATATTTTTTTTATATTATACATAAAATTTATTTCACTTTGCAGCACTTTATTTTAATAGCGACCCTTACTAATAAAGCTAATGTAACTTTTCACAACTTTTTGTTATATATTTAGCGTAATTAAATCGCTACTTTATTTGATATACTATACAAGCAACATAGTGTAGACATTTTAAGATTCCATCGAGAATCGTATAGTTTTTTGTAATTTATCTGAATGCAATATCTAATAATAACCACAAATATTTGAATAATATGCATCCAACATAGCATTAAACTTTAATTTTAATGCTACAGTTAGTTAAGCGGATTTAAAATGTGAAAAGTATACAAAATGCCAATTAGGAATTTGGATACTTTTAGTTATTTATTGCATTTTATTTACTGAAGTACACAATCAACATAGCGTACACATTTTAAGTATTTATCTTTGCATCCAGAATCATAGTTAAATGACTTTTTTCTAGTTTATTTAAGTATATTACCCAATAATAAAGCAGAATGCCATAAGCATTTGAATAATAGGCAACCAACATAGCACTAAACTTCAAGTTTCACGCTACAGTTAAGCAGATTTAATAGCGAAGGTCATACAAAATACTAATTAGGAATTTGGCAACTTTTAGTTATTTATTGCACAGTTTGAAATATTTAAACTCACATACGTATGATAATTCGTATGCAAATACTATTTTCTTTGATAGAGTGTAAAACCAACTTAGCGTGCACAGTTTAAGTGTTTATCTTTGCACCGAGAAACATAGTTAGATCATTTATTTGGATTTACTTTAGTAGAATATCTAATAATAAAGTAGAATTTTATAAGTTTTTGAATAATATACAACTAACATTACAGTAAAGTTTAATTCTCTGCCATCAAGGTACAGTCGCGCAGATAGATCTTAAAGGGTAGGTAATAAAAAATGCTAATTAGGAATTTGGATACTTTAAGGTATTTATTGCATAGTTAGAAATATTTAAAGTATACATCCAACATAACATTTACATTTAAATTTTGCATTTTTGCATTGAAAATCATAGTTTGATCACTTTGTTGTGATTTATTTAATAATAAAACAGAATTTCACAAGTTTTTTAAGAATATGCAACCAATATAGCATTAAAGTTTAATACTCTGTTATCAAGGTACACCTTTCACAACAAAAAAGAGGTTACCATGTCTCGATTCACCAATATTTTTCTTCCCACTTTTTAATCCGACCTTTTTTTTCTTGTAACGACTGTATATATCGACGAGCATATCACAATGTGGAAGTCATAAAATATGCTAATTAGGAATTCAGATACTTTATTAAGCTATTAACTGCCGAGTTTCAAATATCCAAACTCAGGTAAATGTGACAAGCCCTTATGCAAATTTGATGACCTTTTTGTCTTGGTATCTGCTTGACTGCACTTACATGTATGTTTAGCATTCTATCTTGTTAGATAATTAATCCATTTTTTATTCGTTTCGACATTGGTTATGATCAGTGCAAATAGAATTATAACAATATCATAATAATCAAATAGAGGCGAACAAATAAACATTTTCCATATATCCATATCATTCATCAGTGGAATTCCCGCTTTCAATGCAATTTGATTTCAACGCCTTGCTTGAAAATTTAAACATTTTTCCCTTTTTCACAAAAGTGTAAAATATGTAGGTTTTCTACAATACATAAAAATGATGTTTATTTATTAGCATATATGCGTATCTACAATACATGCGATAAAGTCGAAACATTGATAAAATGTTTGCAATATTCCTGAAAAACGAATTTTCAAAGTTGTGAAAGAGATGGCAATAAAATACTTTCAATTTTTATCTAAGTAAGTACATTATTTGAATTGCAATGCACAAGTGAAGTGTTTGTGTTTTAGGGTAATGAAATTGCAATTTTTTGCTGAATTTCACAACATGTACAATAAGTTCAAACACAATTCGAACGTTATTAAAGAAAATAAAAACTTATATACAAAACAAAACAGTGAGATAATGTCATTAGAAATTACCGCAAGAATTAAAGAGAGCTACTCCTTAACATTTCATATATGATGCCAAATATGTGATTAATGATTAATGGTGTTATGAATGAATGAATGTAGATCACCAATTTGTTTTTTAATGACATTATTGTGTCACTGGTTTGTGTATAAGTTTGCATTTTATGCGAAAGTTTAATTTTATTTAATAGCGTTCGAATTGACTTTGAACTTAGTGCACATATTGTACTTGAGTTTTTTATCTATCTATATATAGAAAATCTTTGCATGGCACATAATATTCCAATATAGTAGAATATTCAAAGGGTATTTGAATATTGCATCGTATGCAACCAATATAGCATAAAACTTTACTACTCTTCATTGATTTTTAATGCACAAACTGCAACAGAGGTATATTTTACTAGCCCGGTGATTAAACAAAATAAATAAATTACATATTTATTTACTTGTCATAAAATTTAAAATGCAGTTTTTTTGCTTTTTATTTTAATAACAAAGCTCGTATATTATAACTTTTTTCTACTTTTTTAAATACAGCGGAATTAATTTGCATTTTTTTCGCTGGTTTTGACGAGTATATTTGAATAATATTGTATTTTATACAAACAAAACTTTAATATTTTATTTTATACAAATTGTCATATCTAAGCAATATTTTAAAGATATGTTTATTGTTCGATTTATTGTTATTGAATTATATCACATCGTATGCAACCAAAATGGCAACAAACGTTAATGCTCTATTTAAATATTTTATGCAAATTATCATGCTGAATAATTTTGAAGCACATTTAGTTGATGATTAACAAAACTAAATAATTATGGAATATTTGAATAATATTGTATCGCATATACAATATAACTTACATAAATGCTATAATATTATGACAGCTATGCTCCGATTTGCACGACAGATCGATGCCTGATGAGAAATCCGTGTAAATCAAAATTGCCATTCTTCTTATATATAAAGCTATGTGTCAATCGCCAAAAAAATATGAAGAAAGAGATATAATTTTTCAATATTTATTTAAATTTTACGTTTTCAAAATATTAACAAAAACTTAAATTAGGATTAATTTTGTTTCTTTAGCTTGTACTTGTAATAGGAATTGCTAGAATAATAGCTAATTTTTTATAAGAAAAATTGATATTTTGCAAATTTCTACGAAATAATGCGAATTAAGAATTCTGCTGAAAGTCGTGAAAGTTCATTTCTCATAAGCATTTAAAAATTTATGCCGTACATATCGGTAACAGGATGTATAATCTGATTTATTATATAAATAAAGTTCGTTATCGGGCGCATTAATTAAAAGCGATTCTCAACGTGCATTTTTTAGTATGATAGAATGGCTTTCCAAATCAATAACACATCGTATGCAACCAAAATGGCATTAAACTTTAACGCACCATTTATATTTTATGCATATTATCAGGCTAGATAATTTAAAAGAACGTTTAGTTGCTTATTTCGTTGGATGATTAACAAAACTAAATAATTTGCTGAATATTTGCACAATATTGTATACTACAACATTATTATTTTATTATTTTAAGACACGTTTAGTATAAGATTATGAAATTACTTCCCTCTGGCTGATTTTATTTCATAGCAACGCCCAATAATAAAAAAGCTGAAACTTTTTTGTGTGTAATTAATAACATTTTCAAGTTTTAATTACGCATATAACATTTTATGCAGCTGAACTTATATATTGTTAGTTGGATGATCAGTAAACTACAAAATAATTTTGGTTATTATATTCCACTATTTCGCATTTTATTCCATTAAAAGCAAAGCCCAATAAAAAAACCGATTCAGCTTTTTTTCTGCGTTATTTTTATTTTTTGCGAAATTAAATTTGCATTTTTTATTTCCACTGGCATATTTGAATATTATTGCAGCATATGCAACCAATTTTAATACGCCTACAATATTCATATTTTTTTATATTAAATTACAATTTATATCAAATTTAGTTATATAATTCAATTGAGTGAATAATAATCTATTTGCGATAATGTTTTTGATTTTTGTAGGTATTGAATGCCACATAGCATCTAATATTATTAATACCTGCATGGTCTTCTATTTATTTTTATATGTATTATTTATATTTTTATATTAGATTACATTTAATCTTCGATTTTGCTATGCAATTAAATAGAGCGAACAATAATCTACAATATTTGTGGCAATTTTTTAATTTTTATCGGCATTGTATGATATTGTGTCTTATACGACCCACATTGCATCTAACTTTAATACCTGCATAGTTTATCAGATTGTCAAAGAGAACGTTTCTAAGACACAATTAGTCTTCTATTTATTTTTATATGCATTATTTATATTTTTATATTAGATTACATTTAATGTTCGATTTAGCTATGCAATTAAATAGAGCGAACAATAATCTACAATATTTATGGCAATTTTTAAATTTTTATCGGAATTGTATAATATTGTGTCTTATACAACCCACATAGCATCTAGCTTTAATATCTGTATAGTTTATCAAATTGTCACCGAGGACGTTTCTAAGACACAATTAAATTAGTCTTCTATTAATTTTTATATGCATTATTTATATTTTTATATTAAATTACACTTAATGTTCGATTTAGCTATGCAATTAAATAATCTATTTGTGCCAATTTTTTTAATTTTTATCGGCATTGTATAATATTGTGTCTTATACGACCCACATAGCATCTAGCTTTAATACCTGCATAGTTTATCAAATTGTCACCGAGAACGTTTCTAAGACACAATTACTCGTCTATTTAGCTAGTTAATTATCAAACTAAGTAATAATCTATGTTATCCATCAATTTTCCATATAGAACATTTGATTTATATTAATTGTTCGTTTTTAATTGCATATCCTGCAAGTATAAATCGTATCTTTTTCATGGAATAAAACAGCGTTTCTTAATTGCTGGTAAAAATACAATAATTTAAAACGCAAAATTCATTATCACCTTTTTGCAGGTATTTGTTTTATAAATTATTACTAGTGGTCTGCAAAATATGTCTAGTAGTGCGCGAAGAATAAAAATCTGGGAAACATTGTTGTAAACTATAGTGGATATAGTTCGGTAAGGGAGTAAAAGCACAACGCAGGTTTCACATTACATTGTCCTTTAAACTGTGTTCTGAAGCACCCCATAAACCACTCTTTAAGCGGTTCCGTGAGTTAAAATAAATATTTTAAAACACATTACAACGAATATAAATAAATAAAGCCATAAATAACACAAAGAAATTTTGGTAATTTATGTAGATAATTAGAGATTGCCATCCCAACCGTTAAAAAGTAATTCCTTATACAAAAAATCCTTAGTCTTAGCCCACTTGATTAATCAAGAAATAACTTTTCAATCTTCTGCGTAAAAATAACCAAAATTCACTTGACCACTTTAACACGGTGGAAAATTATGAAAGAAAGAAAAAAGGCACTTTTATATTTGTAAACGCTTTTGTCGGTCTTCCTTGTTTTGTAAGGAATTTTCTCACAGCGCGATCTTTTGCAATATTGCCGTTTTCATTATTCTTTAATCGTTGTTCTGCAAGGATATTTAAACGACTAATTATTTTAATAATTAACAAGATTGTATGTATTGCAGAATGTAATTATTTCAATACTGAGATAATTTAAAATACATTAAAATTGGAACATATGCCATCAAATTTTATTAATTAAATGTATTTCATTTATTTTATTTAGTTATTTATTAAATTAATTAACAAACTACATATTTGTTATTAAATTTTTGTGCAGTAATTCGTAGATTTCTACATTTCCATTTTTGCTGCGTAATTAAATTCGCATTTTTTAACAACCTTCCATGTATTTTATGCAATTTATTAAATAAAATATGAGCAAATAATAAGCTACATCATTAATTTCATTCTCATTAAAATTTATTTCGCTTTTCGCACCGATATTTTAGTAGACTAATAACACTAATTCTCATTTTTTTTATCGTGCGAGTAATTTAATTAACATCAGGGTATGTATATTCTAGACGAAAAGGATTTTTACCGCCACTTACATTGTTCTTTATAAAAGTGTCAGAAATAAAGTGTAAAATGCTGAAGACAGCCCCACTCGTCTAGTTAAAGGTAGCTAGGCGGATCGTTGATTTGCAATGTAACATTTAAATGAAACTAGTGGACTTATGAACTATTGCAATTTATTCCTGCATCAAATCTCTTTTTCTTTTCTTCTCTCCCGTCAGCAACTTAATTGAAATTTCTAACTTAAAAATAAGCGCACAAACATTTGATTTGATTATTTTAAATTTTTAATTGGGTTAATTCAATTTGCGCTTTTTTATGGTGCTGGAAGTACATTGTAAAGGTGCGCTTCTAGACATAGTACCTACATAGAATTATATCTGATTGCTAAAATTTGTTTTTATGAGAAAATAGAAGCAAAATATCAAATTAATATGATGCGTACATAAACCCCATTTCATACGACCAAACCACAATTTGACATTGTATTTATTTAGTCGTGTTAACAAAAACAGGCCCATATATGCAACGTCAACAGGCGAGATCAAAGAGAACGCTGCGAGTACTTTGGTTATTAATATGTTTTAGTTGTTATAATATGTCTGATTAGATAAAGTGACCAGTTTGAATACCCAAGTATTTTGCGCGACCAATTTGTGTGTCAAATTTTTGTTTTCTCGTCTGGACACCTTAAGGGGACCTTCTAGTGTAACGAGTCAAAAAAAAAACCGATTTTTTTTCTTGCATAAATTAAACGTATAACATCCTAAACATACGCTCCTAAAGTTTTAAAGTCGAATTCGAAAAAATAATAAAGTTATAGCTCATGTATTGCTCATTTTCGCAATAAAATTTTAAACGCGTTTTTCTCGAAACTATGTTTTGCAAATTTGCGTGCACGATAACTTAAGAACTAATTAACCTATCAACTTCAGCCAAAGTTTGTTCAATTCACAATAAAATTCTACAGGGGTTATACCTC
>JARJDW010017175.1:0-12118 GCA_030264715.1 Adinopsis sp. GC000173 | reverse complement strand
TTCTATTGCGTGCAACAAAGTTATTGCATTATTTATAGATAAAAAATCGTTATTAATTCGCCGCACAATGTTTTTCCACCACCCCGGCGACAACGAGCGCAAACGAAATGAATGTTTTTTTTTTTGTTGTTTGAGTTATTGAACATCAAATAAGATTAAACGTTAATTATTTCTAAGCCGCATAAAAAAAATCTAGCGACGTTTTTATTATTATAGTGCGGCCTCGTTTTCCGTTTCCTCATTCATATTGCGTTTGACTGCCTGCAGTATTTATTCAAGCGTTGTGCTGCACAATAATTTTTAAAGTATATTTAATTTTCAATTATGCACAGACAAAGGCGTAAATTAATGAATGTGTAAACTAACAAAGTGCGCTTTGTTTGTTTGCTTTTTTTTATTCTATAATTTTTTTTTGTGTTTATAGGTGGAAAAATGCAATTCTTTGTTTTTAATTCAAATGCAGTACCTACGTTTTAATTAGCTTTTTTCATATTGTCGGAGTTTTATCGTTTTTAATTTACTCGTTTGCTTTAAAGGTGCAGGATCAAGATGTTTTCAATAATTTAAATTCCTGATTGTTTACCTACTTTAACGGGAATGTGCTTAGTGAAATTACTCCATTACATGATAATACTGAACAATAAAAAGATGTTATAATTGCGCGCTCACTTAGCCCATCTACATTTTCTACAGCAAATGTAAATTAGAATAATGCAAATATTATTGTTAGCAGTTATTATTTATTATTATTGTTAGAAAAATGTAATGTAGAGGGGATGGTTCAAATATGGGCTACCATTCAGATTTTGGGTTTATGCTCAATACATGTTGCATCGTCCGGAATAGATCATAAACGGATAAAATGATGTATGGTAGTAAGTACCATATATGCCGTGTGCTGCAAGAGAAACGAGTCACAAGAATAATTATGATGTCCTTTGTATTGCAAGTAATATAAAGTTGTCATATGCAAAATTTTGGGTTGAAGTTCTCTTTCCTTGCCAACATACTAGCCTTATCAATTCAATTTTTGAGCCCAGCGTGGTTGGTACGCCCGCAGAAATTGTTTCATCACGTCTGAGGTGAATTTAAAGGCTTCCAGAGGTTTTTTGGACAATTAAAATTATATCAAAGCTTTTAACTCATATGGAAGATACAAAGCATTATAAAATACATTACATTCGTCCAGAAAAGAATAAATTTAGTTGAATACTAATTACGTTATTGTACGTGTACATCTAATATTTAATCAAAAAATCTCAATCCTCACTTATTTAATTAAACAAACATTTTATCTACAGATATAATTTTAAAACAAAGCAAATATTATTTTAAAGTTTCGTCTTAATAAGCGTATCGCTGAAACAAAAAAAAATTGTAAGGTATGCCAGGTATTATAGGAAATTATCTATATTCGCAAATTTATTTTTCGATCATGTCTGAAAAAGCTTTCATGCCCCAGCCTTCTCCTGCCTAATAGTTGTGTGTGTTGAAAATCACAAATTTATGTAAATAGCATTTACTCCATCCATAGACGAGCAAAATAACAATAAAATTGGCTATAAATAAGTTTTGATGCCGCACACTTTTATTGAAATACGCTTTCACAAAAAAATTTAACAACCCGCACGTTTTTATTTCCATATTGATCAGTGTTTTTGGTGAAATCAATTAAACGTTACTACTATGTGCATGTTAAAACAAATGTATACATACAAAATAATTATTTTTCACTCGGCGATTAATTGTGTTTATTTTTTTATGCTCTATGTAGTAATAGTAATAAATAGACAATTTCAATTCCGAACGCATTGTTCGCATAGTATTATACATCAAACTGACGGAATAATAAAGTTGCACATCAATAACGCGGTATAGTAAAGAAATAGTTTCAATGTAGTGCAACAATTTGCGCTGAAATGCATACAATATTGCAACAATTTGCCCTGAAATATAAGGTTTATAAATAAGTTTTTACATATTTTGTTGTAATTTTTTAGAGCTTCTTTCAGACACATGAATTAATTTATAACTACGGACTCTACAAATTTACAACACTTTCCGCAAAATGGGGTTTTTGATACAAAACTCGACATATTTACCGTACAATAAAACAATGTTGTTTACATTTCAGCGATGTAACTGATACTAATTTTTATAGGAAAATAATAAAATTTAAATGTACAATTATGCCCAAAGTGGTTTCATGCGATTTAATGTGTGAAAACTTATTTATAGACCCTATAAATGTTCTACCAAATTTAAATATTTTTTTTAATTTATAAGAGGTTTTAAAACAAATGTACAAACTAATAAATGAATTGTATTTACATATTCAATGAACATAATAATGGACAATATCAATTCCAATCGCATTGTTCGCATTACTCTCCAAATGACGGAATAATTAACTTAAAGATCTATAATGGCATAATAAAGAAATAGTTTCTAGTGCACAAATTTGGGATGAAATACATTGTAACGCATACTTTAAATGTTCTACAGTTTATAAGTGGTTTTAAAACTAATGTGCAAAAAATTACTCCTATTTTTTAGTGATTAATTTTTCATTTCATACCCAATGAAAAGTGAATGGACAATTTTAATTCCGATCGCATAGTTCACATTACATATTTCAAACTGACGCAATAATAAAGTTGAACATCTATGACGCGGCATAGTAAAGAAATAGTTCTAGTGCACCAATGTATGCTAAAATACATTGTAACGCATACTTTAAATATTCCACAGTTTACAAGAATTTTAAATATAAATGTACGAAAGATTACTATTTAGTGATTAATTGTACATTTTATACTCAATGAAAAATAATTAGGCAATTTCAATTCTGAACGCATTGTTTGCGTGCACTAATTTACGCTTACATACATTGGTGTATAAAATTTAAATATTTTTCTGTTTATTATAGATTTTAAAACAAATTTGACTTTTTTTTCATACTCGATGTAGATAATAATGGACAATTTCAATTTCGAACGTATTTTTGGGATTACTTCAAACGGATGCAATAATAGAGTCAAGAAATAGTTTGCAGTGCATTAAGTTATGTTGAAAGACAATGGTTGCACAATCTTTAAATATTTTTTAGTTTAGTTTCAAAATAAATCAACAAAATATATTTTACCTGTGTAATGATTTGTTTCTATCCAATTCCGCTTTTAATATCCTCTTTTACATGACTCGTGTTTTAATGAAATGTCAGTTTTTTCAGCATTAGAGATGCAAAGAAATCCTGATCAGAACGTCGTTATGCAATGTGATTCACTTACACAAACTCAACAATATTCCAGTTTCTATGATAATTTTTACTCCTAAATTTTTATAAATTAAAAATAAGTAAAAATAATTAAAATTTAATGCAATTGAATAAAATAATTTATATAATTTTGTTATGCAAAGTCTCTTTTATTGTTTGACTCGCACATTTGTTGGAACGAACGGAGTCGAACAGTATGAGACTTTTTATAACTTATGATATGAATAACTGTTTCATAATTAATTAATTAATTAATTAATATTTTTGTTGTAGGAGCTTTTAAGTCTCTTTGATGATTTGACTCGCATATTTGTTGAAACCAAAGAAGTGAAACAATATTAGGCTTTTCATAACTTACGATGTAAATAACCATTTTATACTCAATACAGCTAAGTTTATAATATTACACTATTTATTATATTTACGACGTACCAAAAAAATATTTTATAAACAATATAGCTAATTTCAATTTCCAACGCGTAACAAAGTTAAACAGCATAATAAAGAAATAGTTTGTATTGTGTACTTCACCAATATACTTCGAACGACATTGTTGTATGTACAAATTTTAAATATTTTTCACTTTACCGTAGGTTTAAAAAGATATGAGCTTGTAAGGATAATAAACAGCGCATTTTTACTGATACGATCGAATTAAGTAGCTGGAAATAAAAAAAATATGAGTTCATCGTTATATCTTCTCTATTAATTGAATTTCTATTGGCGGTGTTCAGATGATCATTTTTGCGAGCGTGTTGTAAAAGATGTTATTTTTGAGCGGCGAATAAATGTACGTACTTCATAATTGATTTTTAGATGAGTGCCTTTTATACATCAGTTAGTTAGTTTCGCCACTAAAAATAATACAGCGCAATCAATTCAATACAATGACCTAATTTAGTTTATTAATTGGTAATTATAATACTGCCAGCTAAGAAATTCCAATTATAGTAATTTGAAATTAATAAGTATGAACTTTGACATTTTGAATAAAGTATAAGTGTATTGTTTCATTACATTTATATTTGATTAAAAATTGTTTCTTTTATTTTAGCTTCTTTGTTGTCACATAAACATTTATTTAATTAACGTTTTTATGTAGCCTTTTGAATTTTATTAATGATTAAATCATTAAAACGTCTTAATTAAAATTTATAAGAATATTAAATAATTTACTAGATTTTTATAAGAAAAGCCTCCAAAATCGCCTGAAAATATGAAAAATTATAATATTTGAAGCAAAAATAATAAAAATATTAAATGACTTGTTCAAATGCTGTCAAAATATAGCGATTCCACGGCGTTTTTCTTGCGAATTTTTATCAAATTCTTTAAAAAATGGAAGGATTGTGGCAGTTTTACAAATTTTAATAAACAGATATAAGAATATTGAAAATTACAAGATTTGATGTTTTTTATTGTGCAAATGTTTTCAAAATATTCCATCTCCATAGCGTTTTTTACAAATTTCTATAAATTAGAATACGCAAGGATTGTGACAATTTTACAAATTTTAATGAAAAAATGACAAGAATATTAAATGATTTAATTGTTTTTTATAAAAAAGCCCTCAAAATTGCCTAAAAATATAGAAAATTATAAGATTTAAAGCGTTTTTGTGCAAATTTTGGCAAAATATAGCGTTCCCACGGCGTTTTTCTTACAAATTTTCATCTAGTTCTTTAAAAAATGTAAGGATTGGGTCAATTTTACAAATTTTAATAATAATTTATTAAAATTGCCTGAAAATATAGAAAATTACAAGACTGGAAACCTTTTTGTGCAAATGTTGTCAAAATATTCCATTTCCACAGCGTGTTTTTACAAATGTTTATAGATTTCTATAAAAAATGCTAGGATAGTGGCAATTTTACAAATTTTAATGAAAAAATTACAAGAATATTTATTAAGTGTTTAATAAAAAAATCTCCAAAATTGCCTGAAAATATGAAAAATTGTACTATATGAAGCAAAAATAATAGATAATATTAAATGATTTAAAAGCTTTTTACAATAAACGCCCAAAATTGGCTGAAAATATAGAAAATTATCAGATTTAAAGCTTTTCTGTGCAAATATTGTTAAAATTTTGCGTTCTTAAAGTGTTTTTCTTACAAATTTTTAGCAATTTATTTAAAACATATAAAGAAAAGCACACTATTTTATGAAATTATAGTATTTGAAATTAATAAGTACAAACGTTGATATTTAGAAAGCAAGCACCTATATTGTTTTATTGCATTTATTTTTGATTAAAAATTTTTTTTTGCTTCTTTGTTGTCACATAAACATTTATTCAATTAATGTTTTTATATAGCCTTTTCAATTTTTATTATTGTTTAAATTATAAAAACGTTTCACGTGGCAATCATAAAAAGCAACGTTATTTTAAATTCCATTTTATTATATAATATTTTTTTGTAATTAATTAGACGGGGCATTTCTGCCAACCATTCCGAGACATTAACAGCCCTCAATCAAATGAAATAAAGTATTTAATTCATTTAACATATCTAATGTCTTCAATTTATCCAATATTTGCTTGTTATCATGTTACGTTCGCAGCAAATTAAGTGCAGAGTGAACAACAAAATGTAACTCTCTGGTGTGCGCTTAATTTATCTTGAAACGAGCTGCGAAAAAAAAACACACAGCCAGCAATCGTAACTAATAATATTGTTATTTGTGCCGCATTATCGCATATCGCTCGCTTAACAAGAAATAATTTTGTCTGCTACGATACGTTTGGGAACATCACGAGATTATAAATATTAAATATAAAATATTAAATATAAAAAAAATTGTTTGTTTCTCGCGCAACATAAATTTTTATTAAATTCAAGCATCTAACTGTATAGAGATTTATAAATAAAATGAGCAGATTTCACATAATCCGTTTTTAAACGCGTTCCGGATGAGTAAAATCGACAATAAAATATAAATGTTTTCAAAAGATATATAACAATAATTTATTACACGATTATGTGCAATAATTTTAAGCGTCTGAAATTAAATTCTCCTTTTATGCGCGTGTTAATTCAAATTCAAACAATTTTATGAGAAATTGCTATTATACGCGCAGGACCGGTTTTGGGCCGGTTGAAAGCAATAGGGCTTCGCACATCAAAAATTGAAGAATAAAACATTGTTATTATATATTGGTTAATATTGCGATTTAACAAATTTTTTCCCAAAAAAGCTGCTATTACCCGAAAATATGAAAAATAGCAAAATTTTTAGTTTTTTGTTCAAAATTTTGGTTTTCTTTTAAATTTTTAGCAATTTCTTAGAAAAATGAAGGAATTGTGACAATTTAACAAATATTTAATCATAAATAATGGTAATATTTTTTTAATAAAAAATGCTGAAAATTGCCTCATCAAACTCTGAAAAACCACGAGATTTGAAGCATTTCAGGGAATTTGTTAAAACTTTGAGTATTCACAACCCGCTTCTAATAAATTTTCAGCTTTCTTTTTAATAAGTGCGCAGATTGGCCACTTTAACATAGTGTTAATCAAAAATAACAAAAATATTTAACGATTTAATAGTTGTTTATAAAAAGCTCCTAAAATTTCCTGAAAATATGAAAAATTACCAGATTTTTAGCAATTTCTTAATAGAATACATGGATTATGACAAAGTAACAAATATTTAATCAAAAATGATAATAACATTAAATATTTTAATATTTTTTTATAAAAAGTGCCAAAAATTTTGTAAAATTACAAGATTTGAAGCATTTTAGCGCATTTTGTTAAAACTTTGCTTTTTCACAACGTTTTTCTGACAAATGTGTAGTGTTTTTTTTTAATAAATGCCAAGATTGTGATAATTTAGCAAGATGATAAAAATGATAAATTAATTTATACAACTTTATAAAAAAACCCAAAATTGCCTGAAAATATTGTATAAAAAATGATTTGAAGCGTTTTCGTCCAAACGTAATCAACATTTTGTATCCTCTCACTGTTGTTTTTACAAATTTTTAGCAATTCCTTTGAAAATGCAATAATTTAACAACATATCAAGAAAAGCACAAAAATAGTATTTTATATAATGAGTACATAATTGAGCGATTTATGGACAAGTTTCATAAAAACGACAAGTCTTGTTTCGCTATATCAAGCTATATGTAACGAAATTAGACATACAGGCAGTTGCATAATATACTATAATATAATGGACTCTTTAGATGACAAATGCCACTTTATCTGAAGACTGTGTTTAATAAATAACACTTTTTTGGAGAAGACATATTTACATAAAATTCAAGAAAGATTTATATAAAAGTCACTTTTTGTCGACACTATGAATCCGAGCGTTAATAACAATCACAGACTAAAGGCTGTAAAGTATTTCTAGCAGCAAGTTGCCACTTTATGTAAATACAGCCTAGATTAATTGCTAATCATGGATATATTTTTAGAAAGAAAATTCAGTATTTATTTTTTCTAGTCCTCATCCGGCCTTGCATTACACCAACTATTCCAGATAAGAATAAAGAAATGGTTCAAGTTGCCAACAGTTATCTCGTATTTTTTAATTAATGTCAATGGTGCGTTTTGGCGGTGCGTCGCAACCATATATAAAATGTTTGTTTTCGCACTTGTGCCGTAGCGCTTTAAAACTTAAATATTTGTAAGCAAGAAGATTTAGTATTTATTTCAAATAAGGCGCTGCAAAAAAGAATTCTAGTCTTCATCCGGCCCTGCATTACAAAACTATTGTAGATAAGAATAAAGAAATGGTTTAAGTTGCCAACAGTTATCTCGTATTTTTTAATTAATGGCAATGGTGCGTTTCGGCGAGTCGCAATCACATATAAAATGTTTGTTTCCGTACTTATGGCGTAGTGTGCTTTAAAATTTAAATATTTGAAAGCAATAGATTTAGTATTTATTTCAAATAGGTCGCTGCAAAAGGGAATTCTTCAGCCGGCCCATCATTACATCAACTATTGTAAATAAAAATAAAGAAATGGTTCAAGTTGCCAACACGAGTCACAACCATATACAAAATATTTGTTTCCGTACTTATGGCGTGGCGCACTTTAAAATTTAAATATTTGCAAGTAAGAGGATTTAGTATTTATTTTTAATAGGACTCTGCAAAAAAGAATTCTAGTCTTCATCCGCACTTGCAGTACACAAACTATTGCAGATAAGAATAAAGAAATGGTTCAAGTTGCCAACAGTTATCTCGTATTTTTTAATTAATGTCAATGGTGCGTTTCGGCGGCGCAACCATATATAAAATGTTTGTTTTCGTACTTATGGCATGGCGCGCTTTAAAACTTAAATATTTGAATTGACTTTTGTTGAGTTAAGTTAAGCATATTTAAAACTTTTTCAATCTCATAATCCTTAGATTTGATATAAGATTTGTTGATATGCTTTCACTGTTGTAAAGTTAGTTGTTAATAATATTTCTAAGTGAAGTAGTGTTCTATTTACAGCTTTCGGAAAAATGGCAAAAGTTTTATGCAATTAGTATTGTTAGCGTTTTGCATGCCTTTATCTAAACAAATATGTTTGATGTTTGAACGATATATTTTTAGATTCTGCATTTGCTTTTTATAAAAACAAAACATATAGGAGTGGGACGATTGTAATTCACTGGCGCTAATTGAACGTGCAACTTTTTCACAAAGCTAACTATCAAAGTTTTTAGATACTAGGCAAGTGGACACATTTTAACAATATTATTTCATCATTTCTCCGCCGGCGTACCTACTCATCATTGCGAGGATGATTACAAAATTTAATTACAACTTATAAGAAAATTACATTCGCTTTGGCATGGAAAAATGTCAAGCGTATAAAAATTTTATGAAACTTTAAAAGTCCCATCTTCGAATACATTAATATTAAATTGAATCATTTAATTACAGTTAGAGCATAATATCCTGTTTGATGCTTTCATGTCATTGTTATGCAATAAACATGAGTATACTCTAAAATGAGTTTTTTGCATCTTATTGAAAGGTTTTTGTTAACTTTAATTAAGTAATTTAATGCGTTATTTATTTAAAAATTGAATCATTTAATTACAGTTAGAGCAAAATATCTTGTTTGATGCATTTATGTCATTGTTATGCAATAAATATGATGATGCTCTACAATTAGATTTTTACATCGTTTAGGTACTTTAATGCTTTATTTATTTAAAAACTAAACAACAATACATTAAAATTCGATTTAAATAAGATTTCAGGTATAAATATTTTATGCAATTTTAAATATTTAAATGAAATTGCATCAATTAATTAAAGTCAGAGTGTTTGTGGCAAATGTTTTCATGTTTTTGTTAATTTGAAGTAAGTAATGCGTTATGTATTTAAAACCTAAACAATTATAAACTATAATTCGATATAAACAAAATTGCAGGTATAAAAATTGAACAAAACTTTAAATATGCTTTTTCTTAATACATTAGAATGAAATGGAATCATTTAATTATAGCCAGAGCAAAATATCCTGTTTGACGCAAATGCTTTCATGGCATTGTTATACGATAAATATAATGCTTTATAATTAAATTATTAGATCTTAAACGCATCTTACGGCACAGTTCTTGTTGCCTTTAATTAATTAAACGCTTTTTATTTATTTAAAAACTGTAATAAATTATCATTTAATTTCATCAAGTCTACAGATATAAAAATGTTATGATATTTTAAAAATCTCAAAAGCAGACTATCTAGTTTGGAAGAAATGCATTCATGTCATGCATATGCATCATGGATCTTAAATCCATGTTATGGAACGATTTCGGTTAATTTTAATTAAAAGCTAATAAATTATATGTTGATTTAAATAAGATACTTTAACTTTATTAAAAAATTTCAGAGTTAAAGGAGACAAGAAAATATAATGTTAAAGGCTATTGTATCGTTATTGAAAAGTTTGAAAACGGCTAAACAGTGTAAACAGAATTAATTAAATATTTATATAAATACCTACATTATAAAACCATTATGCTGGCGAAATACTTTATAACATTTTTTCTTGTATTTTCAATTCAAGTTATTACTAATTTTAATTAAGCAGATTATTTCTATTGTTTATTTAAAAAATAAACAATAACAAATTATATTTCGATTTAAATAAGATGCAGTAAATTTAAATCTTATTTAAAATATTTTAAGTGCTGCAAGAGCCAAAACAATACGACGCAAAATGTTTATTATTGTTTATCGTTATTAAAAGTTGCAATATCACAGGAAAAACTGCATTTGTATTGAAATAAAAAAAATTAAGTGAATATTTATATACAATACATTATAAAAGAATTATCTACCTACACTCGCAAAAAGTTTCATAATGTTTTTATTGTATTTTCTTTTGTTAAAATATTTCATTCTCCTTTTCGATAATTCTCGGAAAAACGTAACGCTTCTTATTACCTTTAATAGTCTAATTAATTAAATACATTATTTATTTTGCAACTGAATAATAATATATTATAATAAAATACTTTATTTGTCATCACTTGGTGAGCCATGGTAATAATGCAAAATACAATATAAAACACTTGGTAGGTTTCACAAATAATTTGTGAGACCTACCAAGTGTTTTATATTGTATTTTACATTAAATAATAATAAATTTTATTTCGATTTAAACAACCTTATTAAGAATGTTTTCGGCGTAGAAGACAAAACAATACGACGCAAAAACTTTGTTTTGCATCATTATTGCAAATTCACGTGTAAAAAGTGCCTTTGTAGCAAAATAAACGGATTTAATTAAATATTTATATATCGACTTATAAAACAATTACCTACACCGACGAAAAGCTTCTTAACATTTTTTTTACTTGTATTGCGCGCTGCGTAAAAGTAGGTATTTCATTCACGTTTTTGATAGATTTCGGGAATAGAACGTAAATCCTTTTGTGTTTAAAAGGATTGGGATGGAATCGCACTTGTATGATTCCGGAAAGTAAACTTGCCAAGAAAATAATTTATTGTACAATATGAATGAAAAAAAAACTATGTTACGATAGTGTAATAAAAATAACTGGAACAAACCGAAATGAAAATATTAAACATTATTTATATGGAGTTCAACAAATTAAACCACTAAAAATCATTTGCGATCTTTTATAGATTTCGGGAATAGAATATAAATATTTTTGTGTTTAAAAGGATTACTTGTATGATTCTGGAAAGTAAAATAGCCAAGAAAATAATTTATAATATGAACGAAAAAAATGTTTTTTATGATAGTGTACTAAATAAAAGTTCACCAATGAATATATTGTGTGACTTATGGAGATGGAAATTTAATTAAATATTATTTATGTGGGATCCAAATAACAAAGACTAAAGATCATTCGCTTTTTTGAATGATTTCGGGAATGGAACCTAAATCTTTTTGTGTTTAAAAGGATTGAAATAAAGTCGCTTTTGTATGATTCCGGAAAGAAAAATTGCAAAGAAAATATGAATGAAAAAATGTCTTCTATTTTAGTATAGTGTATTATAAGTAAGTGGAATAAACCTAAATAAAAATATTGTGTGACTTATGAAGATTCCAAACTAAATTAAACATTATTTATATGCAGTACAAAAAAAGGACTAAAAATCAATTACATTTTTTTAATGATTTCGGGTATAGTGGGATAAAGTTGCACTTGTATGACACCCAAAAATAACATAGAAAATAATTTACAATATGAATGAAAAAAACTTCTATTTTCCTACAGTGTACTAAAAATAAGTGGAACAAACCGAAATGAAAATATTGTGTGACTTATGGAGATTCCAAATTGAATTAAACATTATTTATATCGGACCCAAAAAAATAACGACTAAAAGCTTTTTTATTTATTGCC
>JARJDW010017170.1:0-17900 GCA_030264715.1 Adinopsis sp. GC000173 | reverse complement strand
GACGCCCAATTTGACGTATTTGTAAATCTTTGTTTTTAATTTTAACGCAAGTAATTGCGTTTTAAAGTGACTGTTGTTAATTTTGCGTCTTCAAATCCCATATTTGCAAAATTTAAGGTCTATTTTGAAAAGATACAAAATTGGGTGTCTGCGTATTCATGCAAAGATTATTTCTTTTATTGAATGACGTAAATATTTTAATATGCAAATTTGGTTGTAATTTTGCGTCAAGATTATCACTGTTTCTTAGTTGGATGCAATCACCTTGATCTTTATACAACTGTAAATTTTTGTTTTTCATACAGATGTTGATGGGAAAATTAGCAAATGTAAAGAAAGTATTGAGCAACTTCAAGATGTAGAATTTCCAAATACTTCAAGAAATATTGCCGAAGAGAAAAAAGAAAATGAAGTGTTAAGACAGAAACTAGATTCTATGAAGTTGATTATTCAAAACTTGCATAGTAAAAACGACGAACTGCAAGTTAAACTCTCACAATTCGAAGACGATCAAAAAAAATTGAAATGGTTTAAAGAAGCTCTTCGGTTATTTGAGATAAAATGTTGCCGTAAGTTCGAACATGAGGTAGATTTATCTAACAATGTAAAAATACAGTTTCAAATGGTTTTAAAGCAAACTGATGGTAAGTTGATCTACTATTTTAATGTATTTCTATATAAACAATTTGTTTATTTCATCAGACCCAAAACCCAATAATGAGTGACAATAGACTGGGGAGGGGGAAAAAGAACTGGAAACGATGGCGACAAAATTAAGGTTGTAGCTACAATTGACGGAATTAATAATGCAATCAATTAATTAGTTTTTGTTTTATTGTTGTTAAATATCTTTTTTGTGTAATATTACAAATGTTTGAATAAACTTGTTTTATATTTTATGCATTAATTTTTATTTATTATTATTATTTGAGTTACGATAATAATTTTTAGAATTTTAAGGTTTTGCTCAACAATTTAAAAAAAAATGGATAGAATTTATTGCATTATTAAGCAATTTTAGACCAAATCTTGAAGAAAGTCGCTTAAAAAATGATTGTAAATTCTTGCTTTCTAATAGAATCTTAAAACAAATGTAGATTTTAACACTTTTTCTATCATTTTTTAAAACTTTTTATGTCTTTTACACACTATTTTTATATAAATCATATAAAAAGAGTAATAATTGTGTGATTTTCAATAAAAAGTTCAAGAAAATCTCTCAACAAATGTAAATTCATATAGAAAACTTTTTTTATTCTTAGTTGGGACTATTAAGTCGGGATTATTAATTAAACCTCTGCTGATCAACATGCGAAAAATGTAGAATTGCAACAACAACTTACAATGAGCAAAACAAATAATGACGATTTTCGTATTAAGAATGAAGATTTGCATGGTAAACTGTCACAATTGCAGAAGGATCAAAATAAGTTTGAAGTGTTTAAAGAAGCGTTGTCCTTGTTCAAAAGAAATATTTGCAAGGAATTCAAATTTGAATTAAATTTGTCCGGCAATACTACAGTACAGGTTCAAATGGCTTCGATACAAAATGATTGTAAGTTATTTTACCTATGTTACTTGCATACTAATTTATTTGCCAATGGTGATAAACAACATTATTCTGTGCAGTGACAGAAGGAAGTGGAAGCTGAGCTAGAGAAGTTAAGATTGGAAATAGGAGAATTTAAGCAAATAAATCATTAATTTACACTAATACAATATCAGAATGTTTTGTTTAAAAATGTAATCTTATACAATACTTTAACATTCTTTGTAAAACATAACAGTTTTGATTATTTAATAATAACTTTTTATTTTGTGAATTTTTTTAAATAAGTTTTAGATTATGCGATTAGTATGTTGTCATGGAAACAAATGATTAGGTTTAATAGTGGTGATCTGTTCAGGTCTATTTGATCATTTAGTAATGTGATGCCAAATTGGTGATGTTTGTTTATTTCAAACGCGTCTAATAAATTGAGTTTGGCTCCCTTAGGTTCAATATGTAATATTGCCGGAATTAAGGTAGAGATGTGCTGTTCAGCTCGTTCAGGTAATTTGCAAAATTCAATGTGGTTTTTTTGTTTCTAAATGCTTCTTCATGTTCCTTAATTTGTACGTGAAACTTAGTGTTTGTTTGTGTTGTGTTTTAGATAAAATTTTGTCAATTAGGGATGTATTGCAACCATTATTTGTATGCAAAAATTTTGATAGTCTTTTTCATTCATTGGAATTTTGGTTAATCTGTTGATAAATGTGTAAAAAGCTAGCTAGTTTATGTGCTGCAGGATTGTTGTAAGATTTGGAAATTAGTGTGTCGGTAAAGATAGGTTTTCTAAAGATTTTGAATTCATGTTTGCTATTTATGTTTTTGATGGGAATGTTCAGAAAATTAACTGATTTATTTATTTCCGATTCAGTAGTGAATTTAATGTTGGGATGAATTTTGTTAAACTTGTATCAAATTTTCTATCTGTGCCGTTCCAGCAAATTAATATCTTGTCAACGTATCTAAGATTGTATTTTATTAGCTCTTTATCAATTTCTTTGCAAGACAATTGTGATTTTTTTAACATTTGAATGACTTATAATTGTCATATTGACTCATCACTAATGTAAAAAGATATCTTATAAAAGTACTGATTGTTCTGGTTGATTTCATTTATAATCGCTGATTTAGTTTAAATAACATTTCTTCAAGCTTGGTAATATTGTTTACCCTTAAACAAATTTCTATCATTCATTTGCCATTGTTTAAAAAATTACATAGATGCAAAACTCACATTTGCGCAGGATTTTAAATGGACAGGGCCAACTAGTGACATTTACGGCCTTATCCGAAAGTTGCAACAACTTAAACTTTTGAGTACTCGTAACCGTCTGGGAATTCCAAGGAATTGAGTAACATTTGAGGTGCGAATTTTTGATCATAGGTTTCACGTTGACTAAGATTTGAGACGTTACAGAATTCGGATGAATTAGTATATTTGATTAGTTTCAACTTATATGTGGTCCCGACACATTAAACTTTTGAGCACTGGTACTCTTTTGAGAATTCCGAGGAATTAAATACCGTTTGAGGTGTAAATCTGTGATTATAGAATATTTCACGTTGACTAAGAGAAGAGATGATAAGGATTCGGATGAGTTTGTAAACATCGTTAGTTACGGCCTCTACATCTCAAATCTTTTGTAAATATATGCATCTATATAATTATTTAATCAATGTTTTTACTTATATACTCAAACGACTCATCGATTAAAAAACTACATAGATGCAAAACTCCAACTTTACGCAGGTTTTAAGATGTACAAAGATATACGAATTGATCGGAATACTTTAACTATTGCTTCAACATTTCGAATCTTAGTCAACGTGAAATCTTCTATGATCAGATTTTTGCATATTCAACTTTTTAATTCAGCGAAAATTCCAAACAGTTGCTATAACCTCCTAAGGTTTAAGTTGCTGGAACTTTGTCATCGGATGAATTCGGAAATGCACATGTCCACATATGTCATTAGTTGTGCCATCTACATCTCAAAACCTGCACAACTTGCCGGTTGCGCATCTATGTAATTACAAATATAAAGAGCAATCCTAACCAAAACTTCCAAAGTTGGCAGTTACCTACGGCCACGGACACGACTATGACGAATCAACAATATATTTCAGTTACTAAAATTTTCTAGCGTTAGTTTCAATGCGTTCACTCATTGCCACATTCATGTTGATGGAGATGGCGCTGACATTTAAAAAACAAAAATTGCAAAATTCAATGAACGTATTTTTTTCTATCTGTCAACATTATCATGTCTCTCAGACGCCTTCAACCGCTATACTACAATATTTACCGACGCTGGACGAACGTTGCAAGTAGTAGAAAATCATCAACGTCTTCGACAACCGACAATCTTAAAACGACGGACTATACCAAGACGCGACAAAATTTGCTGATCAATGAGCACACGCGAGTGATATGCCAGGGCTTCACCGGCAAACAGGGTACATTTCATTGCAATGCGGCGATGCGATATGGGACGGTGATTGTCGGTGGCGTTTCGCCGAAAAAAGCGGGCACGATGCATTTGCGTATGTATTTTTCCGATACATATAAATAATAATCAAATTATCAGCTAACAATATTACTATTTGCAGATAAACCAGTATTTAAGAGTGTCGCCGAAGCGAAAGCGACTACGAATTGCGATGCGACAATTATTTTTGTGCCGCCCGCCGCTGCTAGCGCCGCGATAATGGAAGCTCTCGAATCTGAAATTAAACTGATCGTTTGTATTACGGAGGGTATCCCAATACACGATATGGTAAAGATAAAACACGCGCTACTTTCGCAGAATAAGTCGAGGTTGTTGGGACCAAATTGTCCAGGTAAATTTTCACATTTAATTAGGGTAATTGACAAAATCTGTGTTATAAAAGGTGGCGTAGAAATAACTAATATTTTTCAGATATGTACCTATAATTTTGACAAAACTTACATTAGATTTGTTCTTAGTGATTTGTTAGCGGACCTTGTTTATCGAAGTATATATGTTACCGCTAAAGCTCGTAGGCCGTCAATGTGCATATTGCCTAGTTAATCTGCAGATTAACTGATTTGCTCCGTTAACGTGCGGAATTAAGAGTTTTTTGCATTTTATTTAGGTAATGTGCACATTAACGGCTTCCGTACCGTTAAAGTTGAAAAGTACCCACCTCCGTCCACCATGCTTTAACATATCGAGCTATGCGTGTGTGTGTACTTTCTTAAAAGGAATCAGTGAAATATCATGAGAATCAGTGCATAGTCACTTGCGACAGCCGGTTTGGCGATCTTCTTTTTCATACTCACTAACTGAAGTCGCTCACTAACCTAAGATATTTTCTAACCACTCCCAATACAGATATCCTTTCACTGACATCATACTCTTTCTTTTAATCTAACCTAATCCTCGGAACTTGTCATACTCACTAACTAAAGTCACTCACCAACCTAAGACATTTTCTAACCACTCCTAATATGGATATTCTCCTACTGACATCATGCTCTTTCTCTTAACCTGACCTAATCCTCGGAACCGGTCATACTCAATAACCCAAGTCACTCACCAACCTAAGACAGGCCCGTAATTGTGAATATATAATTTATTTTCACTTTAACGAGTACCTAGTAGTTAGTGTACACTTTATCTAAGTAGTTTGCGCATTATCTAGACTAGGTAATGTGAAAAATAAAACAATTTTCCGCACATTAATGGATTCCCCTAGTTAATCTGCACAACATCTAAATAATCTGCAGAATAACTGATTTCCGCACTTTAGCAGTAGCTTATCTTCATCTTCAAATACCGCCGTAAGGTTAATTTCAAGATCAAATTTGGATGCATCAAAAGATTGTGTATATCTAGAATTATTACTTAAAAAAATATATACTTTTGTAAATCTCTTAGTTATAGAAATTATATAGGAAATATAAATGAATGCTTCTTGTTATTCAAAGGTATCATTGCACCCGGAAAATGTAAAATGGGCATCATGCCGGAAACGATTCATCGACCAGGCATTATTAGTGTCGTATCTCGTAGCGGAACTCTCACCTATGAGGCAGTCTCTCAAACGACACAAGCCGGCTTAGGCCAACGGTACAGTATTGGAATCGGCGGTGATCCATTCAACGGTACAAACTTCATCGATGCTATTGACATATTCTTAAAGGATCCGGAAACCGAAGGCAAGTGTACTGTACTATGTTTTAAAAGCTTACATTTTTTATTTCTGAATGACTTGTAAAGTAACAACTGTAACAATAATTTATTTCCTTTTATTTACTTTCGAATGAATAACAAAAGTATTCAGGGCCTTATTTAAATCTTTAAGGATCCTGGGAAAACAAACAAGTTACGGGCCCCTATTACAAATTTTATATTAAACTGTTATTTCGTTAACTGAATAACAATTTTGGGAATTCAATCTAAAAAATTCAATAATATTGTAACATTTCTGTACATGTTCGGATCAAAATTGCTCTAATTAAAGAGAGTTCTTGTTATTTTCCGAAAACTTTAAAAAATATATCATTACTCACATACCAATAGCACATTATTCTACGTTTAAGTACAGTCTTAAGGTATAGGGCGTTTTTAGAACAAATGACAAATTATTGCAGACCCCAAGCAGGTGCCTTGCCTGCCTGGTAGTAAATTAATCTCAGAAAGTATTGTACCATATTTGAATGTGGGCTGTACTTTTGACTGCACTTGCATCAATACTATTTTTATTTTTTTGGTTTTACTTTTAGGTATTATAATTATTGGCGAGATTGGTGGGCAAGATGAAGAAGAGGCCGCAGAGTATATTGCGAAGCATAATGTCGGTGAGAATGAGAAACCGATTGTTGGCTTTATCGCCGGCCTGTCAGCGCCACCTAACAGGCGTATGGGACACGCTGGTGCTATTATATCAGCCGGTAAAGGTAAGGCAACCGATAAGATTGGCGCGCTGAAAAAGGTCGGCGTTCATATATCGGATTCGATCGCCGAAATGGGCATGCTTATGCAGGAAGTGTTTATTAGGGAGAAATCACATGGTTCTAAAGAAGTACATTTAACTAAGATGAGAAAATCGAAAAAAGATGATGTACATGACATGAAAAGCAAGCCTGGTGAGGACCCTGAATCAAAGATTGTGCTCAATGTGCAACCAAACGATGAACTTATCAAAGAAATGGAAGCAACACAATCTGCAGAGCTTGTCGGTGGTGATGAAAAGCAGAAATTAGAGATAAAAGCTGCCGCCGAACCGAAGAAAGATGTTAGCGCTCCAGCAAAGCCAAATATTTTGGGAGGATTAAAATCTCCTTGCGATGCCGTTATTCCACCAAGAAGTAGTGACATAAAGAAAGAGGCTGCTCCGCCGCAACCAACAAAAAGTACTACTGACATAAGGAAAGATGCAGCACCACCCCCATCAAAGATATGTAGTGTTGACAACATAAAGAAAGATGCAGCGCCTCCACCAAAAAGTATTGAAACAATGAAAGATACAGCACCGCCACCGAAAAGTACTGAGATAAAGAAAGATGCATCACCGCCACCAAAAAGTCCTGAAACAAAGAAAGAGCCGCCAGCACCGCTGGGAAAAATTCCGGACATGAAGAAAGAGGCAGCAGCTACGCCACCAAAAAGTCCTGAAACAAAGAAAGAGACACCACTGCTAGGCAAAATTCCGGACATGAAGAAAGAGGCAGCAGCTACGCCACCAAAAAGTACTGAACCAAAGAAAGATGCAGCTCCGCCAGCAACAAGTACTGAGACAAAGAAAGATGCAGTTCCATCACCACCAACAAGTACTATGGACGCAAAGAAAGATGTAGATCCGAAAACTCAAGCAAAGAAAGCCGTCGAAGAGATGAAGAAACAGGCCGGTCCGATTAAAATTGTTGCCGAGCCGATAAAAGTGCCTGACGAACCAAAGAAAGATTTACAGTCAAAAACTATCGATGCAAAAAAAGACAATGAAAAGCCAAAGGGTAGTGACATGAATAAAGGTGTTGATCCAAAAAAAGGTGGAAAAACGTAAAATAGTATAAATTTTATAGTCATCTAATCTCATGTATCCAATCCATACATCATTACGTGAACGTTCAATAAACATATACGCTCTAATTTATTATTTAATATAGCTGCTACAGATTCTGAAATTGTACAATTTGCATTCCGACTGGCAATTGATATATTTCATCTTCTCCATATGCGTGTTCTGTAACTTATTGCTATAGATGAGGGTTGCCCAAATGTCAAACTAACATTTGATTGATATTATGTGCCCTTGCTAACGACGCAGCTGGTTATATCTGATAAAGCAACAGAATGCAAGTGCCCAATGCAACGTAAGCACTTTTAATTGTGCCCTGAGTTTAAAAATAGTTCATGTAGCCCACGATATATGTTATGCAAAATAAAAAAATTGTTAATGGCTGATGCACCCATGACAGATATCAGTGCGCGCAGACTTTTCAAAAAGATTGAACAGGACCAAGAATTGTGGATACCGCAGCAGTCGCGGTTATGACATCACAGACAGACCCAGTCATATATTTAAGCTAACTAGTGAATTGAAGCCGAGGTTTAGTCGTGCTTCACGTCGGATTGGTAATAGATTACCTTGAGGTCTAGCTGTGACGTCACAGCCGTAGAACATTTTACATTTAATGTAGCCATCCTTTAGCGCAAATGCGATTATAGCAACTTCTACAATCCTTGAGTCAGGACTGCGATAGATGTACTAAAAACAATCTATTTTTTTCATAATTTGTTGCATTTTTCTAATAAATAGCTGCAACTGAACAGAATCCCGTCCTGAGACAAGTGGAAAAGAAACCATTGTCGCTAAGCGTCCAACTTGAATTTTTAAAATGTTTCTTTACGCTATTTTACTAAATTAAATGCCCTTTTTACACAATTAATTGGTTGGTTATGTTGATTTCTAGCAGCAAACACTTTTAATAAAATAATTTTTGTAAACAATATAATTATACATATTCATAGTAAAATAGTTGAAATAGTTATAACTGTAGCTAAATTACTTTTTTAAGTAACTACATCATAATAATGATCTTCAACAGGATAAAGACAAAAAATTATTAATATTTGTTGTATTTGCATTTCTTGCATTTCACCGGACAGGATGAGATGGCACAGATAAATATTTATTTTTTAAGATATTCTCAATATTAATTTTTTAAAACTTTTATTGTGAATCAGCGTAATCATTAAATCAAGCAAACAAATTTTATTACGTAAACTAGATTGACTTAAAATCTTATCTTTAATACTTGGAAAATATTGCTGATAAAATGTCGAATAAGCATATCTATCAGTTTTGCGCTCTTTAATACTGAATCAGCTAGAATCATAAAAAAATTAAAAAAACTATTGATTGAAAATGACAGTTTTTGAGAAAATGCATAGGATTGGGCAAACGATATATTTATGTAGATTTCGTTTATTAGTGGCATTTGTATCAGGTTTGTGTGTCTTCCAGCAACATTCATCATCATAAGCATTTGTAGATTGTGTAATGACATTATTAGTTGCAGCCGTCGAAATATAACCTATTAGTTTGATGAAGATGAAATAGAGTGATGATCAAATTATTGCTTAAATATTTTATATAAAAATTTATTCATAAAAATTAACAATTTAAAAAAATAATTGATTATAGTAATCTATTCTTCATCATCTGGTTTCATAATAGACACTGTATAATGCATATCACTATATTTACAGAAATTCTTGAAAAATGCAAAATTATTGCCCATCAAATATTTGTCAAGTTCCTTAGGAATTTCACCAAGTGGCACTAATGGACATAATCCACACAAAGATATCTTTTGCCCAAACAAACCCTCTTCCTCAAATATTGTGATTTTAAACTCATAATTCTTTATACTTTTTGATGTGTTTTCATTTGTTGATAGGTGGAAAACGCACCAGCCGAAAAACTCTGTTGCAGAATTGTAATTTATTACCAATTTAAAGACTTGCTCGTATACATATATAACATATGAGTGGAATTTGATTTTAGGAATTCTAGCAGCAAAATCAACAATAAAGAAACCCAATTGCGACGTCGTTTTAGTCTGCTCTCTATGCGCCTCTAAGCAATGGTCACGCATCTCTTCGGCAATGCCACACCAGTCGCACTCTTCTTCCTTGGCCAATAGACATTGTAACTCATTGTAATGGCACTCAATTTTATGCTGCGAAAGTGCAACCGCGTCGTAGGCACGAAAAACACAGCCTCGTTCGCTGTTGCGGCATGGAAAACGAGCGAGTTTTTTAGCAAGCTTTTCTAGTGCATAGCTTCTACCATCGCATGTGAGTTCTCCTTTACATGTTGGACATCTGTTTACCTTAGCGAAGCACTTATTGCATAGGCTGTGTCCCCGCTTACATTGCTTTATTGGAGGCTGCATGTAATCAGTACAGACAGGACACTCTAATTCAACTAACAGATCATTAATTAATTCTTTTTCGTCCATCTAGGTAACAAATAAATAAATTTAATTCTATTTACGCACAACTATTACGCTTAAAGCTTACCTTGGCCTAGCTGATTTTGGAATAAAGTGCGCAAAACTTATATATGATTGTTCGATATTTTATCAGCATTATTTTCTAAGAATTTAAAAATCTCCGATAAGATAATATGCAAGTCACTACCGATTACGCCTGTACGGGATAAAAATTGTTTGATGTTTATAGCAAATTGTCGGTTTGATAAATATTTTCACTATATGTTCCTGGTAGGATTGTTACTATACATACCTATAAAGCTTTTATTGATTGTCTAAAAAATGCCGAGCTTTGTAATTATTTCGAATATAATATTTTTGCTTTTGTTTTATTTTATTCTATACCAGCAAGCTTATTTGTTTGAACGGTAATTGCTTGTTGTGTTTGTGATAGAATCGTAATCTAGGCCAGTGTTTCTCAACCGCTGGTCCGATGCCGGTCCATAAGAGACTTAAGCCAATCCGCAGAAATTAGAGATTTCACATTTCCATAGTTAAATTTCTTACTTGAAGCGCGTTTTTATAGTTTTTTACATAAATTTACTTTATAATATTGTATATTTACTGGTACAAATTAAAACTAAGACTATATTACAGGGCTGCAAAAAATTATTCATAAGTAAAGCGGTTCGTGAGTAAGAAAAAGTTGAGAAACACTCATCTAGGCGATCTCAAATGACTCTCAAAGGTTGGAAGGCTTTAAGGAACGATTTGTTTTGATATTGTCGTCGTTCAGCACATGCACAATTTGTTGATGTCTTGAACAACTCCACCCAAAAGTGTGTTGATTTGTTTTAATTGGATTGATATTTGATGATTAATGGGTGTTGGATGTTGAACGATTAAAAAATAATTTTAATTAAATGCGTATAAACTAAGAATAACTACAAAAACCATATTATTTATTCTGTAATCCACCTTAGCTCAATTGAGATTTTTGGAATGACTATTTCGTGTTTACTAACAAATTATCCATTTTTTTACAAAATGTATTAAACATTTAAGTTTTAATATTCCACCTAGCAGACTCTAGCTCAAGACACATTTTTGGAATCCTTCAATACGTCAAAATGAAAGAAAAATGTACCTTTTTAAAATAAGGGTTGTTTTGAAAGAAGCCCTACCAAAAGCGGGCTTTAAACTATGGCTTTTACATTTCTATGGATAAAAAGATACTGCTCTTTATAAGCAGGCCCTTGTTTGTAGCGCACACTCTTCACGTAAAGGTAAGTAAATTCCCATAATAAATATATTGTTTGAGAAAATTAAGTAGAATATAAAAAATAAGATTTTGTATTAGAAATATCATTTATAATTGATTTTTTAAATACATAGCGTGAAGCGCAGATAATATTAAATATATTCTATTGCCTGCAATTATATTATAGCATATAAATAAATTAGAATTCCAGAACTATCTATTATATATTTATATTAAAGTTTAACTACTCTTAGGACAGGTAATTACTGCGATTTAAAATAGAATACCCCCGTCTAAATAATCAGTTGAAGCAAGACGCAGAATGCAATAAGATTTATTATTTCGTTTATCGACTATAATTAATGTTTATTTATATTTTTATTTATTGCACCAAGATCAATCTTAATTTGAATGTGAAGATAAAAAATTTTTTAGTCCACACATACAGTAGGCAATTTTTGTTGGAATATAAGTCAGTAAATTATCAAAATATAGGCAAATATATCACTTTTTGTTCTAAATACATAAATATCTATTATGTAATTTAAAACTTATTGTAGAAAGATTGATTGAAATGTGGATTTAGGAAAAATATATTCAAAGCGGCCAAAATCATTGCAACAACTCAGTTTACTCTTGCTAACATTATCCGAACTGAATCCATCCTACTCACGATGAATTGTAGCAGTCTGCAGTCTTCTTCTCTTTGCATTAAACGGTGGGTTCTTATATCTGGCCTGTAGTGATTTATTTCCGCTGATGATGTTGCATTTGTAACGCAACGATTATATATCATAAGTATTTATATAGTGGTAATAATATTACAGCAACAATTGGTTTGCTAATAAGTGATACATTATCCATAATTTTTAGTCGATATGTCACCACAGCGCGTTATATGAGTATGAAATACGATGGTTTTTAAATGCGGGAATATACTTTTTGCCACCGTCGATTTCGATCAAGCAAAAAGTCACTTACATTGAACGCAAAATCTTTACGTTTTTTGCAGCATCGGTTTTTGTTATACATTTTACTCTTGGCTATTTCGCATATCGGGCGTACATGTTGCAAGAATTGATACTTGACCAAGAAATGCCCGAAAACGTTCAATATAAGAGTCTACTTACTACGTTAAACGTATTTCTATTTTATATGAACATGTCGACAAGCGTTGGTGGTGTTTCGATAAGTACATATTTACTTACCTCAACGGCTATACGATTCATGATTCTATTATAAATGAAGAATTAAAGAATTGTGTTGCGGGAAATTTAAACAAATCTATTATACATAACGCATTTCTATTAAGGTCGGTAGAAAATTATGCATTATTGAAATGTGTATCAACTATTATTACAGTAAAAAGTTTAGTAATTTTATTTTCAGGAATAGGAAATATATAAATAGTTTTTTTATCTCTAATAACGTTGCTGTTTGCGATGTTGGCAACTGTATTAGTTGGTTTGTCGGCATTCATTTGTACTTGGGAGTAAGTAAACTGTTTGGCTAACTGAAATGATTTGTCCCACGGGATGATGACGATCTTGGTTTAATTTGATATGAATTTGGAAAAGACAATAAATGATGCTTTAGATGTGAATTATGATCCATACAAAATGCAGTTTACAGAACATCCCTGATAATTACAAATGTGATGTTTGTATATTTAACGATAAGTTTACAATGTGTACGTTTTTACCTATTTTATTTGTTAGAGCGCAGTTACCCTACCGCAGTTTTGTCATTACTCTTTCATGATTTTTGCGTTTTCTTGATTTTTTTGTAGTGAATTACATTTACATTTTTTATATTAATTTAGATATTATATTAGTTGCTCTTTCATGTACATTAGTTGCAATTTATTCGTTATTTGTTATTTAAAAACAATTACCAATTATTTTTAGGGGTGCGGGACTTCCCAATCTCCACTAATGCATTACATAAAATACTATTATTGCAGATCTACAGATTTAAACATACGTCTATTTTATGTACTTGTTTTAATCATAGCTTTAACCGCATTTGCATTATTCTGTTTGCCAACAACTGCATTGACGAATCAGTTAAATTCTCAAAACATATATTAACAGTTAATTTAATTAAATTTATTTTAATTTTTAGATATATAGAGTTGCAATATCGATTTATTAATCAAATACTTACCACTTGATATGCAGAAATCGGTGATTATAATAATGGCACGATCACAACGAGAATTTAATATTAAAGCTGGCAAAATATTTTCAATAAATAATTTGCGACTAATACAAGTAAGTGCAATTAAGTATCTCTAATAAAACAAAAAATATTAATTAAATAAATTGTAGGTTGTTCGGATTGCGTTCTCATTATTCACTTTGCTAATGATAATAAAGAATAAGGATTAGGTGTAATAGCTGATAATTGCAGCCAAATATTATGCTATGTTATGTGGATTTTAGCACATAATTTTATTAGATAGATAGTTATGTATGTATGGATGTTTTATTACAATAGAAATTATAGAATAAATTGTTTTGTAATACACAATAAATCCAGATCACCTTTACACATAGATTGCAGTATTTTGAATATAACTCATGCCACAAAGTTTCTTGCATCATTTTTTAACTATTATAAACTCGATTATAAATTTATTAGTCAGTAGATATTTTTAACATGTACGTGTATAAAATTATTGTATGTAAAATGTGCAACGTGTAATACATAAGAAACACAAGTCATTCAGAAAAAGAAAAATTGAGATATAGTCAGATATTTTTTCTATTTTCAACATGAATACTTATGCAAATTACTTGCAAGAAGAACTAGCCTATATTGCCCAAGCTGTTGACTTTTGCAGCTTAGACCATGAAAAAGAAACGATATTTAGGACAAAACCATATCTTTTTCTTTTTTTAACATGTACATACAGCAATGTCTATGAATTACAAAAATATGCACCCCATTAAGTTCCAACCTAGATTTTTAACCCTCCCTTATTTTGTCATTTAAATCCGATATCAAATTAATTTCGCAAACTATGTTTTCATCTGAAACTCTAAAAAATATTAAAATATTTAAGCTTTAATAAGCATATTTGGGACCATTTAGGTTTCCCTAAGGTTCATTAAATTCACATAAAAATATTGCTAGCAAAACTTGAGCATAATGTAAAATAATTAATATTTTATATCAAAAATGTTATTTATAATTGATTTTTTAAATACATAGATTTGTTTTTTAAATAATTATACCACGTGAACCACAAACTAATTATAATATACCATATAAATTAATTAGGATTCTAGAACTGTGTATGTATTACGTGTTTCTATTAAAATTTAAGTAATCGTTAAATAGTTAATTACTAATTACTAATAAGGATAGCCATAGAGAGTTGAAGCAAGACGTAGAATGCAATAAGATTTGTTATTACGTACTCTTATTTCTTACATTTGTTCTTTCAGTCAATCAATTACATTTTATTATTTCTTCATCGATATCTGTCTTAATTCTACTTTATTTCTATATTATCTATATCAAACATGTGCAATTAAGCTTATTAATAATCTAAACTTTATAAGTAAGTTATAAATAGTTATTTTTATGATGCTTGGTGTATATTGTTGATGCGCTATGATAATATAATATTATTATTTCTTGTAAAGATTGGTTAAAATGTGGATTTTCGAAAAAGAAATTGGAGTCGAATGCAAAAAATAATGTTTTATTTACAAAATTTTATTTATAATTGATTTTTAAATGCATAGTTTTGTTTTATAAATAAGTATTTGAACCGCGTGGAACACAGATAATTCTAGAACTATGTATTAAATGTTTATATTAAAATTTAATTACTCCTAGGACGGGTAATTACTCCTTTATTAAATTACAAATACATATTGAATCATTCTTATCAATACTTTTAACTGTGATTTAAAAAGACATATCCATCTCTAAATCGTCAGTTGAAGCAAGACGTAGAGTGCAATAAGATTTATTATTATTGTTATATCAGCTATAGTTAATGCTTATTATTGTTGGATCGATATCTATCTCAATTGGAATGGGATGATTTAACATTTTTTAGACAATTCATGCAATAGGTAATGTTTGTTAGAATATAAGTAATACAAGTAAAAATCAAAATATAAGCAAACCACTTCACATCGCGCAGCAACGTACCCGCACTTTTTGCTCTAAATATATAAATACCTATTATGCAATTTAAAACTTATTGCAGGAAGATTGATTGAAATGGGGGTTTGCGAAAAATTTTATTTACAACGGCCAAAATCACTGGAAGAACTCAGTCTACGTTTACTATCACTAGCCGGACTGAACCCATTCAGTTCACGAGCAATTGCAGCAGTCTGCAGTCTTCTTCACATTGCAGGCAATGGTGGTTTCTTATATCTGGCTTGTTGTGAGTTAATTTCCGCTGATGTTGGATTAGTAACCCAGCAATTTGAGCTCATAGTTATTTATATAGTAGTAAATACTTCAATAACAACACGCTTTCTAGAAAGTGATTACATGCAAAATTTTTAGGCTTTATGTCATCACAGCGCGTTTTATTTCAATCAGTATGAATTGCGATTGCTTTTAAATGCGAAGAAATACTTTTTGGAAGCACCTTTTTCGATCAACCAACAAATCGCTAACATTGAATGGAAAATCTTTGCTTTTTTCGCAGTGGTGGTTTTCGTGACGCATTTCACCTTTGTGGGGGTCGCTTGTCAAGCGTATACATGTCAGACGAATTGATGCTTAATCAAGCAATGCCAAAGACATTTCAACATACGGATCTACTTACTTTGTTTCATATATTTGTATTGACTATGAATATGTGGGGACTTATTGGTGGTGTTTCGTTAAGCGGGTATTTACTAACTTCGGCGGCAATGCAATTTATGATTCTGAATGAAAAATTGAGGAATTGCGTTGCGGAAAGCTTAGACAATTATGTCGAACGTCATAAGTTTCTATTAAGGTAATTAAAATGCTCGGCGTATGTGAGGCAAACTAATTTTAAACTTTTAACTCCATCCTACTTTTGCCAGTTCTTTAAAATATGAATAGTTTTGGAGTTTAAAGTGTGTTTTGTTCTAATTCTAATCTAATTTATAGAGCCAATTTTATTTTTAGGCATTGCAAAGACATAAATAGTTTTTTATCTTTAATAACGTTCCTATTTGCGATGTTGGCAACTATATTAGTTTGTTTGTCGGCTTTTATTTGCACTTTGGAGTAAGTAAACAGTTTTCATTATCTAAAATGACATAATACTACGTCTATAGCTCTTCTAGTAGTTGATTACCATTACTGGTCAGAGTTGATTACTATTAGAACTTACATTCTTTCATTTATGTAGACCTATTATATAAAATTCTATTATTGTAGATCTGTAGATTTCAACAGACGCATATTTTATATACTTCTTTTAATACTAGCTTTAACCACGTTTGCATTCTTCTGTTTACCGACAAGTGTATTGTGTAATGAGGTAATCTTTTAACATATTAACAATAAATTTTATTAAATTTACTCTAATTTTTAGATGGATAAAGTTGCACTATCAATTTATCAATCAAATTGGTACAACTTCCCTCTTAATGTGCAGAAATCGGTGATTATAATAATGGCACGATCCCAAAGAGAATTTAATATTAAGGCTGGCAAATTATTTCCAATAAATAATTTGCGACCAATACAAGTACCATAAGTGCAATTATCTGTAATTATTTTAAAAATATTTATTAATTTAATTTTAGGTTGTTCGGATTGCGATCTCTCTGTTCACTTTGTTAATTAAAATAAAGGATTAGAAATAAGTGCATTAAATTCGCATTAAAAAATATAACCATAGGATATTAAGTAAAATGTAAATGTAAGCTGCAATTGCTCTATTCTTACGTTACATTGGCATCTAAATCGGTTTAAATACATTTCACAAATTGCTTTTTCATCTGGAAAATTAAAAAAAAACAATTGGAAGTGATTTTGTATAAGAGATGATCAATTTTTTACTAAATATATTAAATATCTAAGTTTCAATATTCAGTTCTATAAATCTAGATAGTGGAAAATTCCCCTAGAAAAATTGTAGTCGAATGCAAACAATAATGTTTTATTTGCAGGATGTTATTTATAATCGATTTTTAAATGCATAGGTATGTTTTATAAATAAGTAATTAAACCACGTGGAGCACAGACAATACAGAACACACTCTATTTCCTGTATCTAATTATAAAATTCAATATAAATTAATTAGAATTTCAGAACTATGTATGCATTACACGTGTGTATATTGAAGTTTATTTAATGCTTAGATAGATAATTAATTCTTGATTAAATTAAATATATATATAAGCTCGTGTACTTTAAACCACGATATAAAAAAAACATCCACAGTCATTTGAAGTAAGACGTAGAATGCAATAATATTTGTTATTCAATCAATCAATTATATTAAATGCATATTATTTCTTTATCGATATTTATTCTGTTATATTTCTTTATTAACTACATTAAACATGTACAATGAAGTTTATCAATAATCTAAACTTGATAGTCTAGTTGATGCACTATGATTATATAATACATATTATTTCTTGTAAAGATTTGATTAAAATGT
>JARJDW010017169.1:0-13426 GCA_030264715.1 Adinopsis sp. GC000173 | reverse complement strand
CTAGAAGTAAATGTTTGTAAAAAAAACAAGATAAAAAATTTATCCCGATTCTGAAAAAAATCTAATTTTTATTGCAGTTACGAACACTGTATAATGCAAATCTTAAATTTGTAAGCAATTTCACTTTCTTGTCTGCAAAACTGCACAAAAACTCTGCGACATTAATATAATGTAACTTAAATTTTAATTATATTCATTGTCTTGCTTCTTTTATCCAGACAGGCGTAAAACTCAAAATACACATCAAACACGTAATTTTTGTAGTAAAAAAAAACTAGCAACAAATTAAGTGTCCTTAATTATTTTGTCGCGTTAGGTTAGTTTATCATCAAAGGTCGTTTACAAGCGTATGTAATTGGAGCAATTTAAAACTCTGATTTGGTTTTAATTGCATTGCAAAATGTATTTTTTCCACACATTTTAAAGTTAAATTTAATTGAATCGATCGACGGCGGTGGGTGCTTGCGCAACGAACGCGGCTCTTGCTTGCACCTGAAAAACAAACACACACACAATTTTCACTTTTCCTTGAATGCGTTTTATGAAATTTAAATTGCAGTTTATCTAACGGATTAAAGTGCATTTAAAAAATCACTTGACGAAACGACCTTTTATGCATTCGGTTACATCATCCGTGACAAGCGAACGACGACCCATTTTGGCGTTTATGTCGGGAAATTTCTTAATTTTTCATATAATTCATACGAATTTTTTTATAGCGCGCGCGTTGTTGTTTATTGTTTTTAATAAACATCTCAACTTTTACCTTACATAAAAACGAAATAAAAATCTTATTATTCTTATTATTATTATTATGACATACTGCATGTGCATTGTGAGGAGAAAAAAGTATTTGCATGCAAAACTTTGACCGTTACCACACTCAAAATTTTATTGGAATGAAAATATTTCAATAGAGGAGTAAAACGAAATGACTTGCATTTAAAGGTTTGAATCGAACGCGTTTCCGAACAATGCGCATTTTAACGGGCGTGATCTGTAATATTATTTGTTATATATATGCATTGTGCCGATTTTACAACGCGCGTTAGAAATGAAAAATTACGTTTTAATAAGTTGAGGAAATCCAGCAGAATGTAGGTACGTGGTGGCCGTGTCTTGTTTGGTGGGAACATGCCTTCCTATCCATTCAACAACGCACACACATTCACATACATGTACGCGTATGCTAAAAAATCAACCGCAAATGAAGAAAAGAAAATTATTGGTTGAGGTTAATGCATAACATATTCGCCTAAACGATTATTCCTTGAGGTACATTCTTCGGATGCATGTGAAGATTGCGTTTTTGAATAGAAAGCAATGCAATGCAATGTCATTCGTCAAATCAGCAGCAACGCGAATTTCGTTGAGCCGAAAATTGGATTACTGCTACATACAAAAATGCGGAAATGTCAATAACTCTGTGGATGTGTGTGTGGATATTGATAGTACGTTTTTTTTCATTCTCGTCATGCGATAAATCACACGTTAAATTGCTGGGTGTTGATGAAAGCGTTTTCATCTTGGTCAAAGCAGAGTTGATGCATCTAACAATACCTCTATATGAAACATATGCTTGAAGATTTTACATTCTTGGCAAATATATTATGTACGGTGGATTTATGCAAGAATGGCAACAACAAATTGTTTAAGAATTTCATTTATATATCCTATCGCTTTTGACGGTTGTTATTATTGTTCACATTTGATGGAATGGATAAACGTTGATGTAGTTCGCATCATTGAATTTGATTGATTTTGATTTACAGGTTTTCTATAGTTTATGACGAGTTACATTCCGACGATTAAACGAATTCGGTCGTTATCGAGTAGAGGGATATATAACAGTGATTAGTAATTGTAAAATGTAAAATGTATTTCGTCGTAAAGTGAATATAGTGAAATAATCCGAAATAAGTAAAAGTTTTGAAAACTAATATGAGTTTTAAGTGAATTATGTATTAATTTTTTTAATTAATTTGGATTAAGTTAATTGCGTTTGGTATATTTTTTCTACTTGATAAAAAGTGGAAAAACGAATTTATGTTTCTTGATAAATAAATTGCCGAAAATTAAAAATTTGATTGATTTATGAAAGTGTTAATTAGCAATTAAGTATTAATAAAATTAATATATATTTTAGCGTGTTAAAATGTTAAGTAATTTAGTATGAATATTGTTGTGAAATTTTAATATATAGAGAAAATTTCCAGCGCGCACACAATTTTCACATCAATAATTAATTGATAATAAAATATTTCACGATTTTACTCTACCATTATTTTGTTCGAAAATTAGAAGTTAGCACTAAAACCGTCAATCTTTGAGCGCTGGAAATCATGGGAACTTATAACAAACATTTCATTTTGTTATCGTTTTATTGATATTTAATGATGGCTTTTGGCCTGTCGTTTTCTGCACATTAAAATCAAATTGAATCTAGTGTAAGAAGCTATAAATTAAATAATTTCTTAGTGTAATTGAGGCTGGATGATATATTTAATTATCGCAATGCATTCTCACTATAGGTTTCGTCGACAACAGTGCGCTGACAAAAGAAATATGTTTTATGTAAAATGGATATGTTTTATTGGCAATTACACCTACAATCTAAAATTACGACGAGTGCGGAGTTGGTATATGTATATGTGCGCATAGCGTGAGAGAGCGCCGGTCGAATAGATTTGTGGATGCTCTGATTTCATTTAATACCATGCATTTTATCCTCATGGGCATGTTGTAATATAGGGTTTGTTATGATACGATCACGACGCATTTATAATTACACACATTCAACATATGACTAACGCGTGTAGATCAAATTTTACGCATGCCGAATAACCCATAACGTTGTTGTTGCTGTTACTCAGCTTGCGCTGCGCTTTATTAGGACATATAGAGAAAGAGATCACGCGCGCTGTATCCACCTACTACATAATGAGAAGATTAAAAGTTGCCGAGGTGCATATCGCGGTCGCGATCAAACGAATAGGTGTTGAATTGAGGCTTCACGACGCGGAGGAGGAACCGTTTAGTGGTCTGCAACGTCCTGGTGTCCATCCCATCAATCATAGTACACGAGATAGGATAGATCTGGATCTCTTTGTACTTTGCCGCTTGCCTCGCAAAATGCTCAATGATGATGTCGAGTCGAGAGAGAATATAATATACAATATATAGATATATATATAAAAAATAAACGATATGTACAAGGCGGCAATGTGTATTGCAGCTGATACTACATGAACACAACGAGGAATCCATACTTATAACACATTAGTTTCCAATAACCTGTTAATGTGCTAAAAGCCTATGAAAATTCTTCGAGATGAAAGAGTATTAATGTGCCATCGAGCAACCCTTTTACACATTCCTACACACAGCTATATAACGCACGAAGATTAGTCGTCGAGCGCGCCTAGTCGTCTATAATTAGTTCTAATGGTTTATACGATGACATTCCATCATCATCTCGCCGAATGCGCAAAAAAATCGTTATTTATTAACGTTAAAACGTGATCCAGTTATTGAGGCTCGAGAATATTTATGGGGCCTTACAGTAAAACAGTAATGTTTCAAACGGAATGATCGTTAAATTTACTTGTAATTACAGGAAGCTTATATGCTGCGATGATGAATAAAAAAGCTCGTCTTTTATTCAAAGGCGATGCAATAGAACTAACTTTATATTGATGTACATTGTCGCGTTCATCTCTCTTCTATAAATATGTAATTACGGAAATGAAATATGTCATTCTTCAATTTTATAGCTTATTTAAATATTAATTCTGTTATTGCGTATTGAATGTGAATTAGTGCCATGTTAAATGTGTTCTAGATTGTTTCTTAATTGACGCTAAACATATGTAAGCCGTTAGTTAAATCGAAAAAATTCTTCGCTTTGATGATGATGCTCCTTGCTCTCTCTCTTTCTCTGTGTGTATGTGTGTGAAATGCAAATCAACATTTTTCGCACCTATTACATTTATACGGAAATCATCGACAAAAATACCCGCTGCAATAATTGAAAATTATTTATTCATTCGGATTTTCCAACAATAACGCACGTCTTGGAAGATTTAATACCGCGATTCAATTAAAAGCGTGTTACAATAAAGAAGCGAAAATAACTATTTTCAAATTAGTGTATAGTAAAGAGTTCTTTTTCAACGTAAATAATAATTAGAAATCAATTAAATGAATGTGTATTAATTTTTAATGATGTAAGGGAACATTCATGTGGATTTTCCATCAATAACACACACGTTCAGATACAATATGTGGATAATTTAGTGTAAACAGTACGTTTACAAGCGATATGTTACAATTGATTGTCCGTTAATGCAAAATGATGGATTTTCCGTAGGTGTAATAATATGAGAAAATGAGTGTAAGCAGTTTTATTAATCAATGATATGCAAGAGTTAATGTAAATATAATAGGAAATCAATTTTCTCAACAATAATTCACATTCCGGCAAGTAAATTTCAGGACTATAATAATGAAACATAACAATTTTGTGCATGCTGGCAAAGTATAAAGAATATCGAAAATACACTAAGAAATCAATTTAATGAATGTCGTCCTACCAATTGTAAATGATTGTCAGACAATATCGATGTGTATCAATTAGCTCACGCAGAGTTCAGCAAAAAACGGCCCAGCATGGGAAAAATTTGGTGCAGTTCATGAAAAAAATGCAACACACACTTATATGTGTTTATTTTTAAGTAAAATTTTCTATCATTATTGCGAAAATTTAGTGTAAAACTGGAATTGAAATGAATATTACAAAATTGAAGCGTAGATATATCATTTTTCCGGACTTTTTATCAAAATTCAAAATGTTTATCACCTTTTCCATTAGTGGCGTTTCAAAATTTAAAAAAGTTAGTGTAAACAGTTTGTTTGTAATCAATTAGATAAATGAATCTGTATTGATTTTTAATTATTGTCAGTATTGCTGCAAGACAACATTGATATGAACTAGGCGATCAATTAATACGATACTCAATTAGCGCCGCGATAATTATTCACAATTATGGAATGCTTGCCGAGGTGTAGATGATAATAAATTCGAATATATGAGATGAAGAAAAAAAAACAAAGAAGGAAAATATTTTGAAAAGGCGGCGATTTTGTGCACGCGCGCGCGGCGTAACGCAACTCGAAGAGAGCCACATTCTGATTCCAGCTCGTTAGCACGAGATCTTCTTGCCTGCCTGCCTGCGTTTTTTTATTATTTTAAAATTCATTGAATATTAATTGAAACGGCAAGTACTTACACATTTATAAGCGATAAATACGATTGCTTGCTGGCATCTTGATTTTTTCGTATACAACTTTAAATCGAATGAAATGTTTTATCTTATATGCGCGCATTTAAAAGCTAAATAAAAATTCTTTAGTGAGTGCCATGAAAAAAAATTGATTTTCTATGTTTGGAATTTCGATTATTTGTAACATAGGCATTTCGAAATTCGATTAATTTTTGTATTTTGGGTGAAAATACCCTTTTCAATCTTGGCGTGCGAGAGCGAATGAATGCTCAACTTTTTGATCTAATTGTTGGTAGGTAGGCGCCGTAAAAATTCGCAATAAAATACGTTTAATGGCGCTGTTTTAACTTTTAATTACGTGTGCTTAAATTGAATTATGTACAATTATCATATCGCTTTAATTTTAAATACGTCTGTTGATTTTTTGCTGTTCCATATTGGTTTCTAAGAAGGTCAACACCTACGCCACCAACCTCATCATTATGATTGATTATAATTTTTTCCCATGCTTTACTATAATATAATTTGAAAATGAATTATAAAAAAATGGTTTACGCAACAATTTTCCAACATGTTACTTATCACATTTTTCTAATGGATTTATTGTGTTTTGCACTTTATGTCCGCGTGTTGCGCTAATTGTATACAATCTAATTATATTTGATACATATTAAACAATTCTATAAACAAATTCTAGCGACGCGACGACGAGTTAATGCATTATTTGCGCGAATCGAAATGATGATATCACCTGTCGATCGACTTATTGTTTTCATATGTGGAAAAAGGTGTGTGCGCGATTCGTCTTCGCGGAATGATCAGGTTTTTATTAAATATACAATATGTGTAGTCAAGTATGTGATGCGCGATGCACATAAACCACCATCCAGGATGTGTGGATGAGTTTTACTTTTGTTCTAGTAATTAACGTTGATGCATACGTAAATTAGATCGCTGACTAATTCGATAATAGATTATTCAAATAATAACAATATTTGCTCATCGTTTATGTACTGTCAATAGAAATTACAAAGTAGAACATAAAAAGATCTAATTTTTTATATTTGAGCAAGAGATATTGTTTGCACTAATCGTAAACTAAACTATGAAACCGTGCTGAAATTTGATGATCTTTATTTTCTGGGCTTAAATACTACATACAGTCTTAAACAAATACGGTGTTTGGAGATTTAACGGTAATCATTTACTTTACACGAGACTGAAATTTGTTTGAAAAGTTGTGACAGTATTATTATAAAAAGCAAGTGTGAACGATATTTCGAATAGATTGAAAGATATTATTGTGGTCAGTTACCACACGCTGTTCACTCAACAGGACAGGACAAAAGTCAGGATTTAACTTGTTTTTCTTGTAACTCGTTACGAATTTAAATCCTTACAATGCTTTTATAATCTCCATGAAATTATCTTTTAACTACTGGAGTTTTTGCTTGAGATTATTTACCTAAATTATCTACGAATTTTAGCAATTTCTAAGTAAACGATATGATTGTGTATGAGTGTGTATGCGTTAAGCGGCGCACATGTTTTTAGCATTATTGGATATGAAAGTAGCCGGCGGAGAGTTTCCTACAACATCGCGAACGATTCTTCCCGTTTGGTCGCGCATCAAAATCACCCACATATTGAGAGAGACGACTTACCTTCCAGCAATTATTATTTCCTGGAACGTGACGGCACTATTTTTTTACAAAACGATGTAAAACAACAATAATAATATGAATGATGTCCTTTCAATAAAAAAAAACGTCCTCACAACTTGACACTAACTTTTTGAGCGTGCGCTCGACGGCCACATGACAGTATATTTTCGATGAATATGTGCTCCAGTTTTGATGAAAAATTAAATAATCACAAATGTACACTTGTCGATAGGTAAACACACTTTCACTGGTGCTAATTTTGAAATCGCACGGAAATATAGGTGATATTTGTTCTATCACTTGTCACTAATATATATTTAGTTATATATATAAAATATATGCGATATTAAAATTTACTGTTCACTTAAGGAATGTTAAAATCGTAATGACTTAGCGGTCGCGAGTTGATAACTCTTCGTTCTGCGTTTTATTGACGTTAAAGTGCGTGGTTGATGTGAAATGTCAATAAAGCGAACGCGCGATTTGTGAAGACACCTCGGTAAGGATCTAGCGAGGAATGAATATAGAAACTCCTCCGACTTGAGATACCTGGTCCGGGAGGGGAACTTTACCTGCCTGAAGATCAGCACGGCTGGGTGGGGGCCAAAGGAGGGGTAATATATTGATGTTTGAATTAGTGTCGTACAGACAAGCATCATCGTTTTTATATCATAAGTTTCAAGTCATTGGTTTAAGACTTGTGCGTGGAGGGGATGATAGTGTTAGATATCCTCCAGATCCTTTTATGCCCGGTGGCACAAACTTTTATAATATGTGTATTTTCTGATAATGCTATATCTACTATACCTATGAAATTCACTCAACTTTAAATAAACACAAGTACCTACCTATATAAATACTTGTTGTAGAAATGCCGTTCAACTTGTTACTTTTTACACAAAAAAATATTAAAAATGATGTGCAGGAAATTATATTTTTTTAGCAATATCAAGCGTAATTTGTAAACATTTATACTGGAAATTGCTTCCTCTTTAATTGTCTCATTACAACAAACTACAAACACCGTCGATTACTGTTTTTTTAATCAATAAACCAAAATAAATTTTTTAAATTTTAATTGTAATCAACAAGCAATTATCTATGCGTTAATTTGATGATAATTTATTTAATGTTTTTTATTGCATTTCATCTCATCTACTACGCTACAAACTCCATTGCTTACCGTTTTTCATCTTTAATAAACCAAAATTAATTTTCGAAATTTTAATTGTAATCAACAAACAAACAATTATCTATGCGTTAATTTGATGAAAATTTATTTGATGTGTTTTATTGTATTTCATTAAAAACAACGATCCACCAAGCGACGAACCTAACGAATTCAATTTATTTAATCATCCGATAAGATAAGCGAATTTAATTAATTTACACACATTGCATTTTGCAATTGTCAAAAAATGTAATTTTCAATTTAAATTAGAAAGTTTTCATTCTGTAATACACATGTGTGTGTATGTATGTATGTACATTTTGAAATATCTTCCTACGTACGACGAAACGTTGTTGCACCGTGCACTTAAAAGAACAGAAAATTTTACGACGTTTTCTTTTGCTATTATTACTTGAAAAAAGGCAGCTATAAAAAAATAAACGAATTTGCACATTGTATGCACGCACAGCGCAGCACAGCAATGTGTACAATAATAAAAAAACGGCACAACATTTTGCAGAACCGTTAATTTTTTATTAGTCTCATTTTGGACATCTAATAAAAGTAAAAAAATAAAATAAATGTTAGCTAAAAATTCTTTCCTGGTATGGTGTTTTATGACTATTTGCTTTAAAAAAAAATAAATAATACCTTCAAAAAAAACGTGAAGGTAAAGAATTAGCATACTTTGGAAATGTGAAATATTTTAGCCGACAAAGTAGAGCTCGTCCTTTTTTATGAACGCATATTCCATTCATATTTTTTAAAAGCATACAATAGAGGAGATGATGTTGTTTTTGGTGCAATAAAACGGAATATCGGTCACCCATTTTTTTTCCAGCATGGTGCACTAGCACCGCAATTCCGTCGTCGTCGTCAGCCTGGCCGTGGTGGCTGGAAAGCTCTGCGCGCGTCCGATGAAAACAGGATGAAGCGTTGTAAAATTTAAATACGCTTTCAAAGAGTTTGTGGCTACAACACAATGCTTTTATTCTTAAAGCTTTATTGCAGCACTAAGGGCTTCTTAGGTGGCCGTATTCATATTCCTAATCGCAACGAAATTTCATAATAATAGTTCTGAAAAATAATTAAACAACAGGTAGATGAAATCATTAGCAGTATATGTATTTAATCTTAAAGTTAATTTCTAATAATTCCTTCTAGGAATATTAGTATAGACTTGACTAGTCTTAACAAGCAATAAACGAACAATAAACGTTTTTTTTTGCAAGCCGTTAAATTTGTGCGTTTGTATACAATATGTAAATATTTAGATTAGATATTAATAATTTTAGCATGCACATTTTACATTGTGCATATAATATAGGATTGAATCATTTGCATTGTCGCTAGATGGAACCTGTGCTTCATTCAAAGTGTGCGCAATTTTACTTTTTAGCAGCATTCAAAACAAACGCACGACAATTTTTCTTTCATTCATTCATTGTTAATGTTCACACAAAATTAATCTAATAAGAACGTATAATTGTTCTAAACAGTAGTCGTATGTATTGTTTTCACTTTTAATTTCGTTCCCACATTTAAAAATGAAAAGAAAAAAAAACTGTGTGTTGTCTTTGGCATTGAACTAAATAAAATTACGTTATATGACGCGTGCTCTTCTTAGAATGTAACACCCACGACCATGAGGAAATTGTAAAGCAAAATAGAAAAAAAATTTACTTATGTGTGTATATATACATACATATATATAAATATAATTTATATTATTATCAAAAGGCATTGTTTGGAATGTGTGAATATATGATCTAGATATCATAAACCACGCAATTCATTATTCCATTCATATATGAGCGTTGAGCGTTGATTGCGTTTTCAAAGTTAATTGTTAGTTTAAGAATATTGTTGTGATAAAATAGTGTGTTGTGTATAGATACACACAGATACCCTCGTTTATACATAATTGAATTTTAAATTAACTTTGTTTATGATTTCATTCATACAATGAAAATAATTAAATTTGTGTTACAAGTATGTGTGTGTATGCAAAAATTTGCTCATTAGTACGCGGTAGGAATTTGGGACAGACACAAATATATTATCTACTTTATTGTTAGAATTTATGACTAGTTATGACATATGAAATAATGTATTAAATAAAGTTGCTCTTACATATTATTGGAAAAATTTTAAATTGCGTTAGTCGATGTTTAGAATGATAATTTTCTAACAAAAACAATGTTGTTATCAATGTAATTAACGATAATTTTATTCATTTTACTATAGTAAGCTAAAAGCTTTTTGTAAATCTATTGTTAATTTATAAAATATTTAACTAAAAGTTATTAGTGAACTTCTTCCTTATATTTGCGCGTTTTGAGAATTTTATTTTGCAATATTTGTATCAACCATTTTATCACTAAAACAAATAACTTTTATTGAAGCTTTTCATGCCCTCCTCTTCATGTATGAACATTAAATCTTGGTTTAATCCCTAAAATTTTAATTTATCTTATTAATGCTGTAGTTTCCTGTAGCAAAGTTCATGTTTTCTGAAATTCTATGTTAAATTTATTTTTGAAATTGTTGTTGACTTTGTTAAAAAATGCTCTTTACTTTATTTACCAACAATTTTCTTTCATTACCAAGAAGTATTTTTATATTTAATTTGATTTTTTACAAAAAATGCTGGTTTTATTTGCGCGTTTTAAAATTTTAATTTTTTCAACATTTGTATCAGCTATTTTATCACTAAAACAATTAACTACATTTAGTATTAAAAATATTTCCTTTTAGTATAGAGACTTTTATGTAAAAATTGAATCTTTTCATGCCCTCGTCTTAATGTATCAACATTACATCCTGGTTTAATTTCTAAAAATCTTATTAATGTTTTAATTTCCTTTAGGAAGTTCATGTTTTCTGAAATTTTATGCCAAATTTATACAATTTTAATTAATTTATTTATTAAAAATGCTCTTTACTTTATATACTAACAATTTTCTTTCATTGCCAAGAAGAATTTTTATTTGTCAATTTAGTTTCTTACATAAATAAGGCTTGTTTTGTCGAGAATTTATTCTATTTTGTATTCACATTTTTTTTAGTTAAAAGTTTCAATTATTATCAATGTAGGTACACACGATTACCTGCTTTTTTTATTTATTTTTTTTTTAAATACGTGAAATCGAAATTATAATTTATAATTATTCAAATAGATATTAGAAGTGAGGCAAAAAACGAAGCTAATTTATTTTTTAACTAAAAGTTATTACTGAACGTCCTTATATTTGCGCGATTTAAGAATTTTATTTTTTCAACATTTATATCAGCCATTTTAACACGAAAACAAATAACTACATTTATTACTAAAAATATTTGATTGAAATATAGAGACTTTTATGTAAAAATGTAAGCGTTTCATGCCCTTCTTGGCTTAATTCCAAAAAATCTTATCAATGCTGTAGTTTCCTGTAAGAAGTTCATGTTTTCTGAAATTCTATGTCACATTTATACAATTTTAATTTATTTTCATATCAAGAAGTATTACAATTTGCTGGTTTTGTTGAGAATTTACTGTATGAATTTTGTATCTACATGTTTTTAGTTAAAAGTTTTGATAATTGTCAATATCCACAATTACCTACCTACTATTTTACTTTTTTCCTTTAAAATACGTGAAATCGAAATTATAATTTATAATTATTCAAATAGATATTAGAAATTAGGCAAAAAAACAAAGCATAATTTATTTTTTAGCAGCGCAAAATGTAAAGAATGTTGATTAGAAAAAGCATAATTACGACGCGCGCACTTTGTTTTGTTGTGTATGTATGTAGGCAAAAATTAAGAAATTTCAGTCAGTATTTGAATCTATGAATATAATTAAATGCATGTGTATGCGCGCGCTAATATAAGAGAGGAAAGAAGATGATGATGAAAAAAATAGAAAAGAAAATAAATTAAAAATGTGTGTGTGTGTTGTAGCGCGAGTGGAGAGAAGAAGGAGCAAAAGAATTACTGTGCTTTTATGACTTTAAAAGTTTGATAGAAGATGTTTTCTATTTCTTGCTTATTAAAAAGAATTGTTTTTATTTATTGCTTATGGTTTTCCGTGTGAAAATGATCATCAAGTAGGATGGTAGGATGGCCTATGCATATTTTTACTTATAGTTAGCCAGTGGTGGAATAAATCAATGTATTTGGCAGTTAAGTATGTATGATTATAATGAGAACTCAGTAAACACAAAACTTGTTGCTGAATTTTATATGCAATGAAGGCCATAATCCTGTGATACACGTTTATAGAGCTTGTTACTAACGCAATAATGTGCACGCGTAGAGTCATAAATGCGCATTTAGCCAAACTTATTGCATTTTCAGGTTACATTGGATTATAGCATAAGGGTCATTCGAATGAAATATAATATTGGAAAATTATACTTAAATCGCAAACTAGAATTTTTTTTCGCATAAAATTGTCCCATTTATATATATATGATATTCATTATGCTAAATATTAATGCCCATACAGATATTACGGTTGTCTTTATTCTCTTCATTCCCCTTTTTTAAATTCATATCTCATTGGATTTACGTTTATGCGTATTTTATTTTTATTTTTAATAAGATTAAAAATTATCTCAACATGAATAATAATCGTACTCTCTTGTTTGTTTGATATAAAATTATTAAACTTATGTTGGTGGTTCCAATAAAGTAAGCTTTTATTTTTTCTTCTTCTTCTTCTTTTTCATTTTATTTTATTTGTTGTGGGCCATATTCGAATGCGAACTGGAAACGCTGGCCACATCTACCTCATCTCTACCTCCAACTGTTTTAAATCAACAAAATTGCGTATTATCATAATCTCCAAATTAAGATTATCAGTGCAACAATAACTGGTTTTTCGATCTGCTGCCAATTGTTAATCCTTTCCTTTTCTAAATATAATATTTAGAATATTTCATATTGCACATTAAATAACAGGTAGTATTTTTTTTAAACTAATTATTCTCCGAATAAAATTGGGTATACCTAATCTGCAAGTTAAGAGATAATCTGCTGCCAATTGTTAATCCTTTCCTTTTCTAAATATAATATTTAGAATATTTCATATTGCACATTAAATACCAGGTAGTATTTTTTTTAATCTAATTATTCTCCGAATAAAATTGGGTATACCTAATCTGCAAGTTAAGAGATAATCCTTCCATTTACTAAAGCGTAATAATATTCGTAATTAAGAATATTTTATGTTTCATATTTTGTCACAAATAGAAAATTTAAATTTTAAATATATGAAATGAATTGGAGCATAAAAATAGTAAAAAGTTCTTAATAAAAGT